>VZSE01012040.1:1146189-1227904 GCA_013398275.1 Promerops cafer
TGAGGCGAGGGCGGCCCCCGCCATCTTGGGAGGGCGGCCGAGGCCCAGGCCTTCCCTCATTGTGCAGCTGAGGCAGGGCTGGCTATGGAATGACGGATCTGAGGGAATGGGGTTGTTCTATCGCACGGCAAGCCCCAGAGGAAAAAGGTGATCCCTTTTGGCAATGTGGATAGAGAGTAGCGCTGAGCTGTCTCATGACTAACAAAATCCCACCTTTCCTCACACAGGCGGCCATTTCCATAAGAAGTCACTTTTGTGTCACAGACAAAGTGCTACTTTTCAGCCTTCAGTCCTTGCTGGTGCAGGGCCCAGGACGTGAAAGAAGAAAGCACAGGTGGAGGTGGTTGGGTCACATGTGGGCTTCCCAAGGCAGCATCTCCTCTCACTGCAAATGAACAGGGCAGGAGACTGGCTCCTTTTGACGCCTTTAGTAAAGATCACCTCAAAACGGGGGGCGCTCAAGGAACCACGCACACCACTTCCGTTCCCACGTGCGGCACAGAAAAAGATAGTAATCTCAGCTTCATCACACACCGCAACAGCATTAGGTCTTCCTTTATGACAAGAGCCTATACGAAGACATGTTTTGACTTGGAGTCTAGGGTTTTTATTCTAGCTAACTTTCTTAGTAGTTATGGTGAGATGTTAAAAATCTTTAGGGGTGTTTTAGGAGCCAACTGCACATTGTTCTTCACCTAAGAGTGTTTAAGTCTTTCAATTTGGTGCTGGCTCGTTGTTTCAGGAGCTTGTTTTGCTGTTCTGTATGAACTGTTTCTTAATTTGCATATGGGCCGACATCATCCCTCCCCCTTTCAAGTCCTGGTCGCCATTTTGGGAAGCAGCAGAGGTGATTCCCGATGGAAAAAGAGTTATTGACAACATTAACTTACTAACTTTACAATCATTAATAACAAGTAACTTAATTAATTAACTTTACAACTTAATAACAGGTAACTTATTAGCTTTACAACTTAGGTGTTGAGATTTCTTAGTGTTTTATTCCTAACAGCAACACTCCATTGATCTAGTAGATGTTACTACTAAATATTTTTAGAAGTGCCCTGAAATGTCTGGGATTAAACAGCTGGTGCAGGGTAAGGTTTTGCCACCACCAAAACCCTTCAGCCAGAGGTGAATGAGTTACATTTGTGTTAAACCTGGGGACCAAATCAGAGTCTCCTGTGGTCTCACGTGCTTGCTCTAGGACTGGATGGTGATTGGCCTTGGTGCCAATTAAGAAGATGACCATAAATGCGATGCCACTTCCCTTGTAAGTGCAGAAGGCAGTGTGTTTTCAGTGGAAGATCTGTTGCTGGACATGCAGCTTCCTCCTTCCATCTGCTCTCTACCAGGGACTTGCCATTGTAACACAACTGTGCCTACAAAATCAGTATGAAAAAATAAGGCTGGCTGAAGCACTCCTAAGGTTCATTTAAAACAACGCAAGTAAAATTACTTCAGATTCAAAGTGATCTAGAGGCCTGGGGTATTACTAAATTAAGTATTTTCTTGGCACAAACCTCTGCTGCTGTTTAGAGCACAACTTCAGTAATGTCTGCTGTTATGTTGTTAAATGTTACAGTACTAGGTATTTTTATAGAATTGAACGGGAATCCTGGTTTTTTTATGGAGGGAAGAATAATTATATCCCATGACAAAAGCTGAGGAAGAAGAGCAGCTGTTCAGTCTTATCCAGTGGGAACTGTCAGAGCATATGGGCCTATTTTTCCAATTTTAGCTGAAGTAGTGAAGGAAATTTGCATTCTTGATTTCTTCTAACATAAAATAGAGCAGAAAGAAATCCTCCTTAATGCAGGCCATGGTTAAGTAATGAATTTTATCCATTTCAAATAAGTTCAAAGAGAAAGCAAGCAGAATACTTAGAAAACAAAGCAGACAAATGCCAGGAGAATTCTGGAAGTTATTTTCTTATAAAATCGGGTGTCTTTCTCCACAGCTACTTCCTCCTTGAGCCTGCCTGCTGACAGGCGTTTTTGATATAAAAGCACAGAATACAATCTGTGCTGTTCCTTACAATCCTGTCCCCACTACCCTCTCTCTGGTCTGAGAAACAGATGTTTGATGTCATATATTTGTGTAATCAAACCTAACCTTCAGAGTTTAAGCCCAAATTAAAAATTTTCTTTTGTGTTGATTTCACAAATTCCTTACAAAGATTTTTAAAGTGAGACAAACCCATCAATGTGAGATGCAACTGAAAAATTCCACATATTTCAAACTGGTTGGGATTCAGAGTTTGGTAAAAAACCACACAACAAACCATAAAAACAAAGTAAACAGGCTGTGGGATGAAAAGGACATTCTACCCAACTATTAAAATTTGGAAAAGAATAAGTAACAGTGCACCAAGTAACAGCCTTCTCCGTATCTTTAGTACTATAAATACTGATATTTACTCTATGGGGTAACTGTTGTTAGACAACAAGAAAATAGAGACATTTATCTCCCTTTTTAAAAAATCAGTAACGGATGAGGAGTGGAGGCTTTCCTGGTTTTTTTCTGTTAGCTAAGATTAAAAAAAGATTCAGTTTGGGTTAGAAAAGAGGAAAACTGACATTAAAAATCACTTTGTCACAATGAATTGTCCTTGTTCATGGTATAGAACTCTCTAATCACACTGGTGGAAACTAGGCATTTTGGCTCTAGTTGTCACATCAGGTTCTAAAATGGACTCTGAAGAGATTCCTTCCTGCCAGGCAATGGTGACCTCTGTTGTTCCGTGCCACAATGTTCCCTGTGATGTTTCCTGTTTCCTGTCACCAGCCACGATGTCTTCTGGCCTCGTGTCACACACTGCTTCAGTAGTGTACTTTGAAACAAGCTGGCAGTTACCGAGGAAATACATGCCCAAGTGTTGCATTCTAGTTTCTGGCCAGGAAAGGACGTGTCTATTCTGCGCTCCTCTTGGGAAATTTTTCCTTGAGGCTTTCCTCTCAAGAAGCCCCTAGTCTGGCTACCAGGTTTTCCAGCTCCTAGCTGTGAATCACTGCTGGAAAGAGCAGTTGCAAACATTTTAAACCAAGGTGCTAATAATGACACCTGCAATGTATTACGAGAAAAAGCTGCAGGTATGATGATAGAGAAGGAAGTTGGAATAAAGAAAGAAGATTCCATTTCTAAAACTGAAGCTTAGGTTTTAACAAGGTGTTAGGTTGCATGAATCTTTGTCTTACCCTAAAGTACATTAAAAAAAAAAAAATAAAAATAGGCATGCTTTCCCACTTCAGTGACCCAGACTTCGTAATTCCAAAGATATTCTCCCTTAGTGCAAGAGAAACTTCAGTTTGTTTTTCTTTTTACCTCTTTAAATTACTGACTGAGGATACGAGCTGACATCATTTGGAAACTGACCCCTCTTTATCCTGGCAACATTTCCCAGGCAAAGTTCTCTGCTTTTTCCTTGGATTTCTCCAGACTGATGATCTCCTCCATCATCGTCTACTTACAGTCTCTAGAGTGTCTCTATCACAGTGACACATCACTAAAGAAACAAAACAAATTTAATGCACTGGTAAGGAAGAAGGATGGAGAAAAATGAATGTTCTGTTAGGAAAGAAATCCCTTTTTGACCCCCTATAGCTACCAGTGGATGAAAAAAAATGGGGAACAAAATTTTCAACCACAAGATTTGTATTCAACTCTGAGCTTGTAATTCTGTTGGCTGTTCTGGAATATCTCACAGAGAGAATATTTTTAAACCAAAATTGGCTTCCAACTCCTCTAGAAATCCTCATTTTTGGCTTATTTTGATGTCTTCAAGCTTACGAGTTTGGCTGCTGTGATTAATTTTCCTGTAAATTTAGAAATACATCAAAAGTAGAAAAAGGAGGGAGTCACAAAAGAATCTGGTGTGACTAAAAACATTTCCTGAACACAGGCAGCAAGAAGGAAAAATTTTGCTTATGTTTACTGGTGATGTCAGCCCTTGAAGAACTGAGCACTGCAACTGTTTCCTTCCAGGTTTTTGCCAGTAGGGAACCAGAGGAGCAAGGGGGAAAGGCTCTTCCTTTCTGCCTTTTCTGAAAATGGGTGCAGGGTTTCCTTTTTCCAGTCACCTGGGACTTCACCTGATAAGGTTTTTTTACTGAAAGAGGGGAGCAATTTCACAAGTAGCTGCAATGGCACGGTGCAAAGGATCTGTCATACAACAGTTAACAGAAGTTCCTAATGTCCTTGAGATATACCCTTGTTAATGCTCATTTATGCCTGAGAACCAAGAAATACCACTTTACAATGTATAAATCTATATTTATGTCGATTCTTGATAACATGCAGAAAATACACATCAGCTGAGTGATAAATTTGTTTCCCAGGGTACAGAGCAACCATAAAAAAGAAATGTAAAAATAATAAATTCAAAGTATTTACAGCAGATGGAGCTATAAATTTTGCTTTGATCATATGTTATATGATATTTCAAGATAAAGTGTAGTTTGCCAAGGACTGTGGTAAGCCAGTGGTACTGTCTCACCAAGGAATGGAGTTAGTCACAGAAGGCATCTCATAAATTGCTTCAAGTAGCTCTCCTGGAAATAATCCTTCTACGTCAGTAGAAATAGCAACTCAAGAAAAGATTAGCGCCATATATTGGTGTCTTAATAGAGATCACAGCTCAAGCCAAAGGCTTTGCTATATCCACTCACCAGTTTGAAGGTTCTCCTGCTCCTGCTGGCTTTTGTTCACTGACCAGGTAAAATGAGCCCTGAAGAGAGGACGAATCTTTCAGTTTACACTACCAACAAGAATATGTGTGATGGCCACCTCCTTAGGAGGTCTGGGGTCCTGCATAACCCAAGTGCATACTCAGTGTGTACACATGTGTAGGACTCCTTATCTGAAATGAACCCTGTGCTTGTCTTTGTTGCTGCCAAGATCCATATGGACCCAGTATGTTTCCAACACTGCATGTGCATCATCTTCAAGCTACAAAAATTGTGATTACACAGCAAGGATAAGGGAGATTATTTTTGAGTTTCTGTCAGAATTACTTTTATCCCAGAGTAGTTAAAAAAAAAAACGGTGCAATGGTTCCTGTCTTACTGTGTTTGAATTTGAACTAAAGTTTAGATCTCATACCATTGTAAAAGTTTACTCTGCTTCCACACACTAAGATGACCCGTCTTACCTATTTGAACTTCACACCCTCCCCTCCCCAGTGCACTTGCAAATTCCTAACCCCAGTGTCAGTAGCAAAAAAAAATGAACCCAATTAAAAAAAAAAAAAACAAACCAGAAAAAAACCACCAAAACAAAAAACAAAAGTGTATTTAGAGATTTTAAAGTTTTGGTAATGAAAAGTGGTAGATGCCCTATCCCTGGAAATATTTGGTCAGACTGGACAGGTCTCTGAGCAACCTGATTTGATGGAGGTGCCCATGACTGAGCAGTTAGACTGGATAACATTTAAAGGTCTCTTCCAGCCCAAACTGTTCCATGATTCTGGAAGTCTGCATTGCTAGCAGGATTGGACCCAAATATCCCAAATTCTCAACAGCACCATGAATATTCTTTTGCTATGTATGCTTAGGTGTAGGGTAGGGTGGTTCAATAGGCAGGTACAGCTATTCCAGGAGTGGCTAGAGACACTTTGAAAGCATGTGGGATGATTTGATTTTGTAGAAGGATTAGAGGAATATTTACAAGTCCTAAAGTGTGATACCCATGAAACTTTTGGAGAAGAAGCATTCCTATACCTTTCACATATGCCATTTCCTTTCTCTGTGTTTATCCAATTTAGATACATTTTTCAGGACACACATCGTGGGGCTGATTCTGAACTGTATTGCAACTCTATTGTATTTTATTTTCTTTTTCTCATGTACTGCAAAGGGAATTAAGGTGTAGGGGGAAGTACATAGTAAATATGAAATGGTACTGCAGCTAGTAATTTACTAATCCCCAAGTCTAAACATGCATATAAAAACAGCCCAGATAAACGAATTGTAAGAACAGTAAATAATAAAACACATCTGTTTTTGTAAGTTTTTCCATGGCTTTCCTTTATAATGCCAATTTCTATGCATTAATAAATTAATAATTCTTCCCCTCTATAAAAATTTAAAATCCATTTGTTTGTTGGCCAGAAAAAAAGTTTAGATCCTTCCTCCAAAATGAAAAGTCACTTTGGGAAACAATGCACTATATGAATTTGCAGTCTTTACTGAGGTCTTCTTTCCTAAAAAGTGCACCTAGTTTCTGGGCATGAAAATGTGTAGATAGATAAAAATAATATATATAATAGATAAAATATATAATAAGAACAATTAATAAATTAAACCATTAGAATCCACAAGGACAAACCCACAGGTAACAGGTTAGATACAGGAAGCCTGTCCATTTATTTCAAAACTGGAAATTCTGTAAAATAAATTGGAGCTATTCACTAGTAAATACTGTTCTTATTACAGCATAACAGTTTCTAAAAACATTTTGTTTACCAGCTATACAGAAGAATTCAGTTCTTTCTCACAAAAATTAACTTTGATAACTAGTGCAAACATCCAATACAAGCCCCTGACTGAAAGTGTTCAGAAGAAATGTATTTGAAAGTACATGAAAATGCATTTCCTTCAGTATATCTGGACACCACTCAAATACTCCCAGCATTTGTTCTCATTTAGAAAAAAACATAATTCCTCACCACTTGCCAAAGAGAAACATGTATTTTAAATATTACATTCCTTAGTTACAAATGATTTATTTAGGATGAAGTCCCTCATTAACTCTTTAGCCATCTAGCATGTTACATTTTAAACTAGAGAATTTTAACAAGAAAGGTAAAACAGTTTATTCAGCTTTTTACACAGCAGTATACAATAGAACAAGGAGGTATGCCTACTAAAATGTTTTGTTCAAGACAAAAGTAAAAGTTGAATTTTTCATTACAGTAAAAATACTTGACTTGTGTAACTTATTTGGCATTAAAACATGACTGCATTGTTTCTCTCAAGAACTCAGCAGCATATACATTGAAAGTTACTTGATTCATATCAGACCAGTCATTTTGAAATAAACAAGAGTGATTTTCTGTTACAGTCTTAATAATGGCCATGGACCAAGGACCCCCCTGTACAAACTGGTCCTTGGACACAGCAAATCTATTCTGTGAATCAAAGAGATTCCAGGAAGGCCCAATGAAAGTAATGCAACTTTGTGGGGAATAGGATATTACCTAGCCTTAACACAGCAGCAATGACCAGGAGCTAGCCTTTCTTGGAATGGTAGGTTTTAGTATTTCTTACTAAGGTAAAATCATTTTTATTGGTCCTTCTAACCTTTTCATCAAGAAAAAAATATATTAATCACTCAGGGGTCAATTTTATGTTCCAGAGACATAAACTTAGACATTTCCCCCCACTATGGGGAGAAAATAACATGGGTTTCATTTTCCAGTAGCAGCAGTAGCAGCTGCTTGGAAAGGAATTGTCAAAAGTACCACTGAGGTGGAAGGAGATTTTCCATGTCTTACATTTAGTGGAGGAAAGAAATACTTTGATGTTCCACAATTTCAGTTAAGATAACCCTGAAATGACTATGGCATTTGAAAAAATAAGGATTAATTTTTCACCCTTTGTGAGCTCTGGAGTTGTGTGAAGCAATGGACAGAGCAAGTGAGCTACTCCACAGAGAACATGACTTTTCTATATCATTTAATGTGCTTGTATTCCATCCTCCTGCATGAATGGCTTCATGATCTTGGGCTGGTATGGGTGAGGACAAGCCATACTGTTTGTCCTGTTTATATACAAACCTGGAACGTGAACAATGGTAACTTGGGCAGCTGTAAATTAGTGTCATCAGTGGTGTGCCAGGGGAAGTTATTTACCTGCCAAAATCCTGCACAATGCAGAAATACAAAGGATTTAGTGGTATTTACCTCCATTCAGATCTGCTACCTATAAGCTCAATGGAA
The DNA here is from genome assembly GCA_013398275.1 of Promerops cafer. NCBI lineage: Eukaryota > Metazoa > Chordata > Aves > Passeriformes > Nectariniidae > Promerops > Promerops cafer. The sequence goes on from VZSE01012040.1 coordinate 1,154,123, forward strand.
ACAGCGGGCAATTATTGTCAGGGTATGAGCTTTCAGCTGTAGCAGTTTGGGAACTTCCATGGCCATACCCCAGCCTGAAACCCTTGTTTGCCAGTTTGTTCCCTGCTGCTTTTCTCTTAATTGAAGATAGAAGTAGATGTTAACTTCCTCTCTTTGGAGGGTTGACTCTACAGAATTTAGGCAAACAAATGCTCTGTGTAAAATGGAGTGGTGTATGCTTGGTGTACATTGGATTTGCATGGGCATTGCATAGGCTTCAGCAACTTCCTGGCCTATGCAGTTGATGTTGATTTAAGTGCCCTCAGGGCCAGATCTTGTAGTGTGTGCTTAGCACACAGATGTGTTGCACTGACTTCCACAGAAGCAGAGGAACTGAACACATCACTGGATGCATTCACATTTGTGCTTGGCAAGAAGGGACTCCCAAGTATTTAAAGCTAGTAGAAGTGATAATGCACTATTATTGTGTTGGATGGCTGGACGTGATACCACATACACTGGCCAAATGAATCTCCTAAAGCTCGGATTCTTTGAGGATTAGTGCAGAGAACCCTAAAAACTCCCACTGGGTATGGCATGGTACCCTTGTAAACTCAGTGTAGCACTACTTGAGTAAAGAAGTTACAGTCATACTGAACAGGATTAAACTGAGAGTGTCCAGAAAATGTACGGGATTTAAGTGTGTTTAGACGCCAAATATCAACATGTAGAAATTTCAGCCTCAAGAAGTTTTAATGGAAGAAAGTAGTTCAATCACTCATTATATTTGCAACTTTAGCTGAAAGTTTAACATCAAAAATGACATATTGCTATGCAGCTTTAAGAATCACACAAATGTATTCAATCATTTCCCCTGCTTTTCATATCTGCTGTTCATTAAAAGCTCTTCTCCTGTTTGCGTTTCCAGTTTTCAAATAGATGACACAACCAATGCATAGCTTAATGTTCATTCTCATGACTCATAATTAATAAATAATCATATCACATACATAGAATTTTACAGGTACTCTTAAAATGGTTTTACAGTTCTATTAAATATATAGATAAAATAATCACTGCTATATAAAAAAATCATTTTAAAACAGCTGAACTCTCAAGCTTTGCATAAAATTCTGTAGACACATTCATTACAATCTAGAAACTCAATAAAAATACATTTTAGAGCTCAATCTCTCAAAAATATTCATGGCGTTGAAAACTGATTGTCATTTTTTACTGTAGTCTGTGTTTGCCTGCCTTTGCACTGATAATTTCCTACAATTTGGAAAAAACTATATTCCAGTCAGTTTGTAGATTGTGTGACTGTTTAACTCATTTCTTCAACTCTGAGTCATCTTCCCCATAAATGTTTAGTGGGGTTCTGTCTTTAATAGTGTATCTTTCCTTGCACCTTCTATAAAATATGAACCATCCTATTACAGTTTCCACTCAGTCTTTAATGCTGCTTCTGTGAACACCAAACATCCTATATCCAGTGATACTCAAGGCACTTCCTGACACACTTCATAATGCTCTGCTACTCACATTTGCTCAAAACCAGCAGGTTTTAGAAAGAGTCTTAACAGATCAGTACCCCTGTGTAGCTGAATTCAGCCGCTAAATCAATATACCATATGTGGTCAATTCAAGCTTAGCATTTTTCAACCCAGGCAAAAGTTCAGCAAAAACTTCTGTATTCAGACAGTGCACATATCTGTTGGAAAATTGGTAGATAATAGATTGCCCACCAGGGTTTAAACCCTCCACTATCGCCAGCCGGTCCTCTGGGCAGCAAGTTAAAATAGGCTTTGCCATAATAAATGTTTCATAATCAGGCTTTTAGGCAGTAGCTCAGAATAGACCATAAACCCTAAAACCGAGCAGTGTTTTCAGAACAGGGCAGTTGCATTAAGGAATTGGATCTTGCATTGTGGAAGAAGAGATGCAGGCTCATGAGTCAGTTTAACTGGGGGAAGCTGCTGCTTCTGCAGATGTCAGTCTTTACAGTTTGAGGTAAAGGCAAAACTCTTGAAGAGTTCAGTTGTTTTTTTAAGCACAATTGACAACACTAGTATAATCACTCTTAGCGCTTCACCCTGGATCTTCTCAACCACGGAATGACATTTCTGGCATCAGCGCGTTCCCATTCACCTTTCCATTCTCTATGGATGTCAGTTGTTTAGCTAAGACATCCAAAGATCTCCTCATCCTGGTTAATTTTCTTAGGAGGAAGGAAAGAAGAAGGGAGCATACTTGATTGAACTTTGATAGCTGTAAAGCCCTATAAAGAGACTGTAATCCAACTCCAAATAGCCTCTGCTGAAGATTAATAAACATGGAAGAACCTGAATAAAGATACAAAGGGTCAGAAAATGTTATCATAAACCAAAGAAGCCTATGAAGAATGGAACATAAGAATAATGAAAAGCTGTCAACATTTTGCTCCAAACTAGTGTAGTACACTGCTGCTTGCTGCTATTGAATAGATGCCGTACCCCAGCCTGGTATTCCCTGGTTTTCAGGATAAGCATAAAATGTTTCTTGTACTAAGTTTTATTTTTTTCAGAGGAAAAAGCCCTAACCCTTCAACTTTCTATTTTAGTCTACTTCCAGAAAGCACCTTCAAAAATTCTTATGTAGGTTTTCTTTTGGAAGAAAGTATCACTGTCTTCTACAACAAGCACAAACAAGTTCATGGATCACAAAATCAGCTGACTCAAGATCTTGACTGTTTTTATGAACAAGATGAAAGAAATGTATTTTTTTTTTTACTTAAGCTGATTTAAACCAAATTAAGTTGAGACATTTGGATCTCTTCCTCATCAAAAACAATGGATCTTATTTCTAGGTTCATGGGGTGAATCCAGCTCTAGTCAACAGTGGCAGGACAGAATAGGAAAGATTTCATCTTTGTTGAAAGTTGTTAAGAATTTTATCTTCAATGTTTAAGATCTCCTGTAATTCCTTACTTCTATTGAATTCTAACTGCAGCTCAGGAGAAAATCCCAGGGAAACAAAAAGCTTATGAAGAAGAGTGAAGTGTGATGGATGGTTAGGATTGCCCCAGCAGATAACATGACTTACAGACGGGTTTTAAATACCTGCAACTAAATTGCTATATATCTTGATCCTGGGTGCTATTAGTTCCTCTGAAAACTTAGCCAGGGTAGGGATACACCTTATGCTACAACAAAATATGTAAAACTTATAGCCATGTCATTTAATTTTCACTTAGTGTGAAATCATAAAACCCTTCATTTTAGGAAGCACTTTACAGTCAACCTTCTGAATCTTCAGGTGGAAAGAGCAATGTGATGTAGTCTCATAAAGCATACCGTGAAACTAAAAATGTGCCAATGAGAAGTAGTGACTTCACTAAAAGTCACATGGAGAGAAGTTACTGGTATGAAATTGAAGACTTCTCTTTTGTCCTACAAAGCATGGATTACACCTTCTCTGGCAAAAATCCTATATCAAATACCCTAAAGTGATCACTGATGTGAACAAAAATTACAAGAGGCAGAAGTAGCTCAACTGTGCCCATGGATAAGCTGCAGGAATCTCTTCAGTCATGCTAGGAAGTCAATACTGCTCGTCAACATTTCTCTGTATTTAGTTTTACATCTGTCATTTCTTTCTCAATTGAATTGGACACTTAAAAGATATTCCTAATTCTTTTACCATGCCGTAGTGCCTTAACAGTAGCCTCAGCAAAGCTATTTTTTGTATCTGCAAAAGAGAGGAATCTTTATGTGATTTGTAAATAAAAGCAGCAAAAAAATTGAAGCAGAAGCAGACTCAGTAGCACTGAGGTACTTCTAAAAAACTTTAGTTTCTGGCCTGAGACTTCCCATATAAAGTCTCCTAAGAAGCAGCTAGCATGTATGTTCTTCACACTTCTCCATACCAAATTTATTCCTGCAAATCAAACATACCAAAAGGTGCAGGATAAAAGTTACTTTAAATCCTAAAAAAACCAAACTTCCCTACCCCAATAAACCCTCAACCTGATTTTGTTGCTCCCCTGGATTTGCTGCTGGAACTGTGATCAATTCCTGGTGTGTGTTTCACTACCTGTATCTCTCCTCTGCCTCCAACTCTTTCAAATGGAAAATGTGAAGAAGCATTTCTAGCCTTGCCCTTGAAGGTGGTCAGATCCAGAGGTAAGCCAACACCATCCCTCTTCCATAGCTATCAGGCCCTACATAAGAAAGTGAAGCCAGGAGAATAATTTTTGAAGACTAGAGCTCTGAATTGTTCATACTTCTACTGATAATTATCTGGTTTTATTTAGCATCTTATAAAGCAAGGCACAAATGTACAAAATCGCATCTACTAAATCAGATAGTTTTTATATGTATTTACACAATTATCATAATATAAAATGTGCTTTGACACTGTCATAGCACAACAGTAGTGGAATTGAGGACAACCTGATAATAAACACAAGTACCAGGTCCTGGATTTCTGTTTGTGCTTCACCTGAAGGAACATATTCATATGCAGATGCACAAAGCAATCCAGCCACCATCCCTTTATTTTCCACACCTTACACAGATCAAACTTTGTTGCTAAGAAGCTGTGGAAGGAGTAAAAGGCAGTAGACCAGCACCCAGAAGAAAATGACAAAGTAGAATAGCTCTGGCTGCTCAAAAATTGTTATCTCATGAGTTGGTGCTGGAGTCTCGCTTGCTTCCAAGTCCTTTTTCTTCCTGAAAACAGGAGAGAATTCAGTAAGAGGCAAGGAAAAGAAAAAGAAACCTTCAATGTTAATAATTACTATGAAGATCAGAGTGTGGACTAAAAGACAACAGTTTAATGAATCTTTTCAGTCTAGTCAGTTGGAGGGTCCCAGCTAGACTAGGAGGGGCACATGGGAGTTAGCAGTGTGTTCCTTCCAGAGTCAACATATATAAGAATCAATCTTCTAAAAATTCCAGACAAATTCTCAGGTAGTTTAAGTAAGTGCCTTTACAGCACAGCCCTCTTATATAAGGAGATTTCCACCTGTCAAAAAGATGCCCTTTTATTTTCAGAACAGTAAGCATAGCACTGGGAAACACATCTCACACTTCCACAGTTTTGCTTATACACTGGATCTGACTTGATATACTTTCCCCAAATCATCTACCTTCAGAGCCACTCATGCTAGGTGCTAGAATATTAAACAGAAAAAGCCCAAGACTTCCAACCAAGAAACCAACTAGCAGCTGGGGGTTTGCAGGACAACTCCAAAATTTCAACTTTACGGATTTCCAGCTGTGCTTCATAAGGGCAAAGCCTGATGGATTCTGCCAGCACCAACTGAGCTCTCACAAAGACAAGGAAAGGTCATATTTGAAAAGGCATAAGATGGTACAATCATTTTATAATTTTCTAGTACTGTAAGAAAAACACTCCGGTAAACTGGTTTTAGTCTACTTTTGGAGAAAAATGGTGTTTTTCTGCTTGGGGCCTCCTACTGGATATATACCTGATTATTACATAAAATTCACTTAATATCAGTAAATTGTACAATTGATACAACTGTAACAGCTGTGTATTTTTTTTTTTTTTTTAACAGAGAGACAGGCATCCTGATAATATTTTGTTGTGTTTTCTGCATCTGAATATAACAACCATTTTACCTAGAAGTTCTGAGAGGTACTATGCAGTATCAGCTAAGAGGCAAAACTTAAAGCGATCCTTGTTTCTCATAGATATTTAGACCCTAATACCAAAGTGATTCACACTCTGTGTTCATGACCCATCACCCTAAGTCTAAACTAAACACACATACAAAATATCAAAACTCATAGATGCTCCAACAGAGGCCAGTCCTCCACTGAAGTAATTCATTTTCACTGGCACTGATCTCTCTAAACATTTTTTTGACAGTCTTCCAAACCTGGAAAGAGTCATTGCTGGCAGACGGCCTAACATTTGAAGTTTTCCCACTCTTCTCTCAGCCTGAGACATCCACCACATGGGGAAAATGCACAGAATCCTGCTTAGACAGCTGAATCTTCCAGGTATAGTAAAGAAAAAGCATTTTAGTCAAGGGACAGATTGAGCAATAAGGAAATTTTGTATCTTACACCTATGGGAAACGTGGACTCTGAGCCATTAGAGAAGACATATATATATTATAATGCTACCATTATAATTAATTTCCAGCTCCCTTTGCATCAGTGCTAGTAGTACTTAGGAGTTATGGCTTCCTTGCAAAAGTCAGTCTGAATAAGAAACACTCACCCGATGACTAATGGATTTTCGCCTATATCTGTCATCTTCTGCTCGTTTACACCATATGTTTCCTTAAACAAACCAGGAATAGATTAGGTAACAAAAATAAAATTCAGCATCTCAAAAAGGTGGTAATAGTGTATTTTATGCAAATTGTATCTAATGTTTGCTCAAATAAAATTAAAATGTGCTTATAAACATATTTCCCATCAGCACATCCAGCACTGCAGTCTGGTGCACACACAGAAAGGGAAAGAAGTTGTGAAGTAAGATTTTTTTTTTTCAACTGCTTTCATCAGTTGAATAAAGCTCCCCTCATTCATATGTATTTCTAGTAGCTCTGACAGCATTGCAATACTAAAGCATCTGTTTGAAACCTCCCTTTCATTGAACACTGGTGGCAGCATTTTTTTTAAACTCAGAGATGGTCAGAATCTCATTTTTGTGTTGAAAAAAGCCATATTCCTGTCCTTGCTCAGCATGCCCAGATTGCTGATGCTGTCCCTTCCTTCTGACTTTAAAAATCCACACCTCAGCTGTATCGTGTGCTCTTAAGAAGCCAGTATGAATCACATCTGTCATTAGGGATGAAGTTTCACCTTACTACTAAAATTCCTTTAGGGTTAGCTGCTGCTACTGGTAATATAATACACTGCTACTGTGAGGAAAAGGGACGGAGCCCAGTTTTTCAGAAACAGTGCTCTTCAGGAGACATCAGCATTTTTGCAGGGTTGAGACCAGGGCACCAACATCATACAGAGAATGCAAAAAAACTAAAAGAAACTGGGGCAGAAAATAAAAGCAGCTTCAAACAAGCAAAATGTTGCAGCTATACAGGTATGATGAAGTAAGATTTAAAGTTACAAAAGATATTGTAGTATTAGGTACTTCTTTGTGAATTTGTTCAAGGTTCAGTAAAGTTTAGTATGTATTTAGCAGAGTTCAGTAAAACTTTGCAACTATGCCTGGTTTCAGCACTAAAATTATTAGAAGTCACAAGACTTTCATACTGTCACAGGCCTTTTTACAGTGTGTGAACTTCTGGAGTTTAAGAGAACCAGAGAAACAGCAATAAATAAATAGCCACACTTACCTCCTCAGAAGCATTATGAGAAAATCTTTTTCGGAGATGAATGTTGGCATCACTGTCACTGCTTCTGTATGTAAAAGCAAAGTTTTTAAATTCATAAAGTTAAGTTTAAAAGAGACACTGCAAATGGACGTGACAGGTTTAAGCTACACAAAACCACAAATATGCATTGCTGCATGTATTAGAATATGGACTGGAATTTATCAGTAACATGATAAAAATGGCTTTAGGAAAATCTGACCTACAATAAAAAATTCATATGCTCAGAAAGGAATCTTTTCTGAAAAATTGTATCTGAGAGCATTTTTGCACCTTTGACATCACTGACATTTAAGTGAGAGTATGCCCAAGTTTTATGGCCATTGATATAAAAAAATTGGACTGACAGGGAACAGAAAGCTTGAAGGGGACAATGAGTTTTTCTAAGCAAACTCTCAAATTCATTAGAGTGCTCCAGTGATAAGCATCAAGAAATTACAGTTCATATCCCTCTCAAACAGATTACTTAAGAATAAATTAGAACATAAGAAAAACCAGAAGTGAATGGAGCAAAATTAGCTGAGTGTCTCTGCACTGGGCCTGGCTGGGCTGCAGTTAAATTTCCCTAGAGCAGTGGGCTGGGGCTGGGCAAGAGGCTTGGAGGGGACACAGCCAGGAGAGCTGACCCAAACTGACCAAAGGGCAGTGACATCCACACACACATTTGTTCTTATATCTGTCTTCTGAAGCAACTACTACACCCTGCTTCCCCAGAAGTGGCTGGACACTGCTGTGCTGATGGGAAGTAGAGAATAAATAAATTTTTTTTTTTGTCTTCTTCTAATTTGTTTCCACACGTGGCCTTTGCCTTTCATTAAAATGCCTTTACCTCGACCCAGGAGTTCTTCATCTTATTTTCTCTCCAACACCTCATTTACTTGTTCATAACCAGAAAAAACATCCAAAAAGTATCTACTAAAATCAATCAGTGTTATGCTTCTACATAGTGTCACAATGCATGTGGACTATTTCATCCACATTACAAAATACTCTCTCTGTTAGAAAAGTGATTATAACACTTCCTTGTTCAAAACGCACTGGGCTTCCACTTGGGTTTTGTGTGGCAAAGTTTGTAGCACAGTCAAATAAGTCCCACTGAATCAATCAATATGTTTAAGAGAAACACAAGAAGAAGCCAATGAATCCCAGTACTTCTTCCTAAAACAAGACTAATACAAACATCCAATGTAAAGGGCAATTTCAAAAGACCAGTTAGATATATTTAAGACAAAGTTAATGTGAAATACCTGGTAAATTCCTGGAATTCAGCATTTTCTTCCAGGTCATCTTGTAATAGAGTAGTAGTGGCAACTTCTGAGATCTGCAAATCTTCTTCAGTCATATTTTTTTCTTCCTCCTCCCTATTACTATTTTCTTCTGGTGTCATTATGGCTATTGGTAAATCCTCCAGATGTTCTACTACGGCCTGTTGAAATTAAGAAATGTTTTGCTTTAGAAAAAAGACTGATTCCCCACCCTTTCCAAGTATCTTAGTGGTGCAGCCTACTCAGACACTTAATTGCAGATAGTATGAGACTGAAAATCTCACTGAAGAGAATAAAAAAGCAACGAATTCCTTGAAAATCTTTTGGGATACACGGAATCATCAGTTCAACATCCATCCATCCATATATACATACAGCTGGAAAGTCAGATCTATCTGTTAAGAAGTCTTGACATTGCATGGCTCTTTGAAGCAATCCGCTAGACTTTTTTAAGTCTACCCCAATTAGTCCTTCAAATTAACAGCAAATTGGCTTCATTACTGTAGTTAGAGTCAGGACCAAAACATGTTCAAGCAATGTGTCTAAGCCACAGGTAGAGCAGCATTAAATGGACATTCATTCCTGAAAAACGCTGTCAAAAATTACTCTGCTGGAAAACATGTAAGGCACTTCAAAACTGGTGTCTGCAAGAAGAGATGCAGGAGCAAACTGCCTAAACCAGATATACCCAAAGTACCCAGTTCTGTCTCTTCCTCCACTGCAGACAAGCCTTCATTTTACCCATGTAACATATCTTACTCAAATTGTTTTTCTAAGTTTTTGTAGGCAAATTTACTTGGATTGTGACAAAAACAATTGCCTGTATCATTTCTTTAGAAGCAATACTAATTTCTGTTAATCTCATTACAGATTCTTAAAAATACCCTCTCTGGTAATCTGTTATGCCTAAGGATGATACAGAAACCTCTATCTTAAAACATAATAAAAACTAACATTTTTGCTTTACTTTTATGTAATTTTTTATGCCTGGGGATTACAGAAGCCTCAAATTATTTTAAAACATAATATAAATTCACATTTTTGCAGTGCCATTAGTATTAGGACTTATATTCTCTTTTAATGTCAGACCTTCTCAGGGATCTGCAATTCCATTCATTCCAGTAGGGGGCTGTGGCAAACAGTGTAATGGAACAGGAAAACAAATACATTTTAAGTATTTCTCCCAAACATTGCAAAATCAGAGCACATGAAAACTGCTGGGATCTGATGCTAAGCCCACATATATACACAAAGAAATCCTGGTAATAAAATAAAATACCTCAGGATGTTGTGGAATAGTGCAATCTTCATGGCTGGTGGCCTTGTTGCCATCTTCTTCTATTTCTAACTCTTCTACTTGTAATGGCACTTCTTTTTCATCGGAAGAATTCACGTGACTGCTTGTTTTTGTAGTTTCCTCCTCGCTGTTCTCAGTATCTGTTTCTGATGGAGGGGTACCTAGCTTATTCTCCAAGTCTGTCTCTGGAGCCTCTTCCTTGTGGTTCTGTTCTGGTAAGTTCTTGTCATGTAAAACATCTGTTATTGTTTCAGAAGAAGCTTTTTCATTTCCTGTATCATAACCTTCAATACAAGGCTCAAGGTAAGCATTCAGAACTGCTGATATGGGAACATTATAATGTGGATAATAAAAGAGATCATGGGGTATCACGGATACTTTTGAAGAACTGGGTAGCACTTCAGCTGCAGACTCAGCTTCATCACAGCTGTCCAGGTCCTCTGGAGATTTAGGTACATCTGAGAGAGAGTCATCAGATGTTTCATGCTGTGTAGATAGTTCTTGGCTTTTGAGATTAGAACCATTCGGTGAACAAGGGTTCGTTTCTAGTGTCTCAAGGACAGGTGATTCCTTTGTATGTTCATCTTGTGGAAGTGTCTGTATTTCCTCATTTAGAAGGTGGAGAATGTACTTCTGTGTATCTTCTTGTTTTGATGTATCTTCTGGTAAAAGAATTGAGGTCTGGGGTTTGCTCTCTTCACCTTTATTAATAGAATCATCTGTAAGTATACCTGAAGTCCAGGATAATGGACTCAAAGAAGAAGTATTGGCTGAAAGGCTCTTGGTTTCATTGTCATATTCAGTAGGGGTTTCCTTAGTTAATTCTTCAGAGTATTCTTCAAAAGAGTCAACAGAATTTTTCTGATCTGTCAGTATAGCTGGAGGAAGGTCATCATTCTGTTTCAATGAATCATCAGAGATGCTCCCTTCACCTGGCATGAATTTATCATTTAGAACCTCCCAAGAAGAATTAGATTCAAAACTGACAGGTCCTGTAATTTTCAGTGAGGTAGGCCTTTGAGGCTCCTCTTCAGCTGTTCCCTGTAAATCACCTAACACTTGACTCAGTTTCCCATTACAATTTTCAGAAGTGGTTTCTGATGGGATTCTCTCAGGGATATCATGAATATGGACCTTTGGAGGAGCCGGATGACTCCTCTCATGATTAACAGTATACATGTTTTCTTCACTTTCACTTAAAATCAAGATTTTGCCTTCCTTTTCTGATGGTGTGTCTTTGATGTGGACATACGTGGACTCAATTGGAAGCTCCTTGTCAGGATCTGTAAAGTCTTCCTGTAAGCGATGATATACCATTAGAAGAAATTTTACATTTTCCAAACATGATGGAAAGAATAAATACCTAGTCTTTCAATCCATTACCTTATGAATGGCCAATTAATGACCCACTTATTTTGAAAGCAGGAAAATTAATCTGGCAAGTCAAGTGCCTTGAACAAAGCTCAACGTCAAGAAAGCAGTTGTACAGGAAGATCAGAATGCAGACAAGCCTACTCCTCAATTGTTAATGTATTTATCTCTCTCTGCTGCACCTGAGGAGACAACTGACTTGGCTTTTCAACACAATCCCAAACCCTAGGAATAACATAAATCTAACAACTCCAATAAATCCATTGTGAAATATATTGATATACCAAATTATTTCCTTCCAACAGGCTCTATTAAAAGAAAGGTAATTTTTGCCTTTGTCTATTAAAATGCCAACAAGTCTAAATGTCAACCAATCTTATTGCTCATCTAATAATAATAATTAGATTATTATAATAATTTTGATTCCAATTACTTTAGTAATGCCCACCAATTTTATCAACTACAAAATATATCCCAATTGTAACCTTTAGTCAAGAAATGAGAGAAAATGCCCATTTCTCCAAAAGGCCTTTGCCAATTCTTGACACTGTCAGCCCTTGCTTAATCGTCAATTCTTTATTTTTGCATTAAAGTCCTGGTCATTTAAACTGCAGTTTATTTCATGCTTATAATAAGTGCTTTTTACCATTGTATTGGACAAGATTCAGCTTTTGGTATCTTGTGTCTCATACTTGCTAAATTCAGACTGATCATGGCTCTCAAACTTGAGAAGACAGAAGTAAAAATTAAATTTGAAGTCAAATGAATCATTATAGATAAAGGAATAAATTTCAGCCTTATTTAAAACCAATACAGCAAAGCACTAGGGTCCTATAAAGCTAGTTCTAACCTCTGAAAGTTACTATTGAACGTAAATGTATAAAAGCACAATGCTGCCTAAATCATTTTAGTAATCACCAATGAAAGCCCATTTCACTGGATTTAACAAAAATGTGAAAAATTAAATCCAGGTTTGTTGTTTATTTTAAATAGCTAAGAAAGAAACCTAGAAAATAAATCTGATTTTATTACATACACCAAGGCAAATTGAAGAAATTACATGACACAGCCTACTACATGACATGTCATAGCAGTAAACACATACCCCTTCCAGCTCTGGGAAGTGCTCCAGAAATTGTGCCACATATGTCACAATTGACTGTTCATCGGGTGACTCCACCATGATATCTGTGGAGACAGATGAGAGGGGCTTGAGCACACTCAGCTTTGAAACGCTCTTGCAGAGGAACAGATTGTCAGACATTTATCCTGCCATTATGGTCACAGAAATAACAGCTACAAACACTTCTTTTTTTCTCTGACAGATAAGAGAGATGCTCTTCACTGCTGCTGGCACTTGACAGAGTTCTCAACATCCTATTCACATTCATTTTTTCCTATTTCCAAACACATACTGAACCCCGATCAGGGTTCCATTTTCATTCACTTTTATACTGCCATTTATGCTGTTGTCACTAGACAGTTGACTGTTGTTGAGCGATCATACAGAGGTTTATTTTTAGCAGGATGGCCCAGTCTTCTAACAGGTGATGAAAGTGCAATTGTGCTTTCAATCATGACACCCAGGTCTAGCACTGGTCTAGTGCTAAAAACAGTTCAGTAAAAACAACGACAAGAAATCCATTTATACATATTTTATATACATATACGCACTTAGGTTTACGTGTGTAAATACTTGTGTGTATATATGCACTGTAAAGGGAAAACTGGGAGATGCAGATGCATCTGAATGGGTATCTCTCCATCTGCCTGGTATGACAGCCTTGTACAGTTCATCCTGGAGTGACATTTAGTCTCTGTAGCCTAGGTGTTAGAGAATGGTGCTATTGCACTGAGACACCCCTCAGCACAACAATTAATGCCCTCTAAGAATGCACATGTCACATAGCATCTAAACATGAACCAGGACCAGTGTACATAGCTAAAACCACAGTAAGATCTTTGACCTCAAGGAGCTTACAAATATGACTGGAAGCATACAATTACAAGCCACTGACCATTTTTATTTTTCCTATCAAAATCTCAGCACATAGATCCTAACAGCACTGTGAGGTTTTTGGTATGTATCACAATGCAATATTCATGAATTCATTGTAGTCTGAGTGTTACCCAACAAAGATGATGTGTTTACCTTCTGGTTCCAGGAGCCGAGGGACACCCAGTTTATTCTGTGCTATGTTGAAAGCATCTTCCAGGTTTTCTCGTGCTGATTTCTCCAGTGCATGCTTCATGTCTACCAAAGTACAATCTATGGCTTTTATGACGGCTAAGAAAGCAAGGCCACTTCTCCAACTACTTGTAAAGTCCTGGACTGCAACGCCATACCTAAACAGAATTACATACATTTTACATGGCTGGTTTGTTACAAAATCCAAAGTAAAGGCCTCATCATTTTCAGATTCCTGAGAGTTAAAATGTAAGGTTGCTGAGTAGCACTTGTCACATTTCAGATATTTTTGGATTTCAAAATCTAGAAATACATTCAGAAAACACATGGGTTCACAAACTGAATTGGTGTGGCTAACAGCTGACACCAACCTGCTCGTAGGAAGTAGTTAGTACAAACAAAGCCCTTAAGAATTCAGCAACCACATTTAACATTCACAAAACCAAACGTCTCTGTAATTCCTGTTTCTGTTGCTCTCCAGCATTTTAATGCCATAGCTTGGGAAAACTTCCAAGATTTAAATATTTAAACACATAAGCATAAATGATTCACATTCCTGTGTACTTGGCCTTCTATAGCAGAAAATCTGCCAAATGCAAATGGTGTCAGCGTATGCATAAACCACAAGAGTGTTAGATGCCCAAAGTTTTGGAGGAAAAACAGCCATCAAACTTGCAATGGAATACAGCCCCAGAATAGAAAATTCTGCACAGATCATGAGACAACAGGATTACAATGATGCTATTACGTTTTAAATATGCAGTTGCAAGAACAATTTTCTCTTATTAGATCTTTTCAATTTGCACTTTGCTGTCTGTGGCCTTTACTTCTCAGGTCCTCACTTTCTTTGTACCAGCTATTAATTATGACATCAGCATTATTTTGGACTAAAACTGTACTTCCTCTGTGGTCTGCACAGGCAGCAGTGAACTACAGATCTCAATGGGACAAGTTCATCTGCTCAACAAGCACCCTTAGCTTCACTGGGGATAACCAAGGGATGATGCAGTCCACAGGACCAAGTATTTAAGATGTAAATTTTTGTCTTCAACACTAGACACAGAAAATTTGTGTTCAAAGGCAAGATATAAATTCAGACACAAAAATGCCAAATATTCAGCTAACCAACCTGTATAAATAACTTTGACATGCCCTCTTTAAACCTCTCTGCCAGTCACTACTTCAAATAACAATACACGTGAAATACACTCCAAGTATTTGCATGTGCATGAGACATCTTACACTAGAGTTTTTTAACCTCACAGTAACTCTGCCAGGATAAAGCATTACTACACAAAATGCTTTCGTGAAAGAACCCCTTTTTTATTAAAGAGGAGAGAGATGTCTTTTGCAATGGAAATGCACGCAAATGTTACAGGTTCAAGAGAAGTTACTTAAGTTTCACCCCCTTCCTTTCTTTAATTCTGAGGAAGGAGAGACTCTAGTAGGGCTCTATCCTTCAAGGCACTCTGCATCACCCAGAGAAGCTTCCTCTGGGCTACTGCTTAATTTAAAAGGCTGCTGATAAAGTCTTTCAGTACATTTATTTTTTCAGTTCACCCCCTGGTTATACCTAACATTTAATCAGCAAAAGATGTCTAACAGACTGCATGAAAGCTGGGGTCTGGGGAGTAGAGAATGATCTTGTTTTAAACAGCACCAAGCAAGTTAGTGCAAGTTAACATTTAACACTCAAACCATGGAGCCAGCAGCGGCCTTCAAGGTCAGATGGCTGCTGTAAACACATGGTCATAGTGAAACACTCCCCTACAGAGACCCTGTGCTCCCAAACTTCAAAAGCAGAAGCCACAGCACATGGTAACACACCCATGGGGCAGGACAGAGAAAAGAGACTCAGCTCCAAAGGGGCAGGTGGCAAGACACTGTTTTGTTCAAGGGTTTGTTATCTTACTTTCTGGTTTTCCTCTGAACCCAGATTAGAAGGGCCCTGATGGCTTTCCGCTGATCCTTCACTGTAATGGACATGTTTCTCTCCACGCTGGGAGTGCTGGGGGATGTGTCTGATTCTGGACCACTGGGCCCAGAGGACAGGCTGGAGGAGGAGGAGTTCCTGTTGAGGTTGCCTGTAAGCTCCTTAATCTGTAATAAAAGGTGAAATACACAGTGTTCTGCTTTATCACTGGCTGCATCGGGTCCTTGTTTTCATGCAAACTTTAAAGAGATCAGTGCCATAACTGAATTTTAAGTGATAATTATAAACCTGTTCATTTTAACTCTCAACTTGTATTTTACAAGCATGACAGCCAGCAGCAGCTCCGGCAACAGAAAGGGCAAGCTACCAGTTCAGGCCAAACTGTGCAAATTAAACAAGAAGCAAAGAAACATGTCCTTGAAAGAAAAGCTAGTTTAACCGAAATTGTTCTCTTCACAGGAATTGTTTGAGTGAAATATTTTTCATCAAGAAATGGTGACCTGCAGCAGCACTCCTGTCCTTGATCAGCACTGACATTTGAGACTGCTGCTTTTGGGTCCCCCATGCCCTCTGCTGCCAGGGTGACAGGTTCTGGTCACACCATCTTTGCCTGTGTCTGCCTGGCCAAACTGGTTCTGCGCAGCACTGTTCAGCCTGAGGAGCTCAGCCAGGGAGAGAAGCCCCAGTGCAACTTTGAGATCATTTTTTTAACCTTATAGCCATTTTTTAAATCAGACCAAGAGAATGAAAGGGCTTCACAGTCTTAAGATGCAGAACCCTCCCTCCATCTCTCTCTATTCATTAGAATTTGAGATTGTCTAGAAGGTAATTTTCAAACTATGTGTTGGTTAGGGAGCAGTTTTAATCTAAGCCTGGGGATAAATCAGTTTTCAGGCTCAAATATGTGTTATCAGTTCCAGGTCCTTTGAGACCTTTCATATGACCACGTATATCAGTAGAAAATTTTTTGTTGACTAAGTCTCCACAGGACAGTGATTCTGAATGGAATTTCCCACCACATTTCTGACCACATATTTAATCCAGTAAAGGTTATTGAAAATAAACTGTGACCTGGAACTATACCCAGGACATTGGTTCAGATCCAGGGAATCTGGAACAGAACTCTGAGAAGGCACAGGAAAGAAGGGAAAGTAGTAATCTGAAGCTCTAATTCAGGTCCAAGTTAAATGAGGGCTTAAATTGTCTCCAATTTACATCAAAATAGGTCCATTGAAGTAAAATAAAAGCAGCTGCAAGTATAAAATTAGTGTATATTAGGAGGGGAAAAGCTCAGGTTTAGCATGATTAATTATGTTCTTTAGGATTAAAAATCAATTTAAAAATCAGTATTCAGCTGGAATAGATGGATACCATGAAGACTGATTCATTTTCATTAAAGTATTCAAATTTTGTTACCTGAAAAAACAAGATTATATTCCATATTAGTCCAAGTACCAGAGAGGAATTTCCGTCTGCTATTTCTGCTGCATCGATGCTAACAAGCTTTACCTGTAGAAGAGATCATAAATTCAAAGCAGCAAGGAATATACAAAAAATGCACTGAGACTACTGGATATGTCCATACCACTGCTGCCACTGACAGGCCAGCAAAAAAGCAATACTGCAATCTTATATTAATGAAAATTTGCCCTGATCACAATCACCCTTTTCCTGGAACTCCTATTTGAAACCCCCAGCACAGTCTGCAGAACAGAAGTGAACTCAGTTCTGCATTTTTGCAACTACAACCGTGTTTCCTCCGTACAAAAATGGAAGAAGATGGGGCCCCCTCCAGTGGACCCCACTCATAAAAAGTAGAGAGTCATTTCTCATAAGAAAATCTAAAATCCTAGTAAGATCTACTTACTTCTTTTTTTCTATGCATCTCCTTTCTCCTTCCTTATCCCACCTTATACAGCTTGTCACAGAGTTCTGATTAAATCAGTTAGCAACAGATAGGGTTGCCTAATCCAAGCAAACTCTAGGCTTTCCCACACTGAGGTTTTTTCCAGCTGATAACACCAGGATGTTATTCTCTTAGACAACACAGACTCGGTTCTAGCAAAGGTCACGGAGGAGGGAGGAAACAAGGAAGCTGTCAGTACTGCACATGGCACCCAGACGAAGTTAAAGCCCAGCAGCCCATTTATCACTGAGAAGTCCTGGACACGGTGAGTCACTCGGCAGGGCTCTAACCTGCTGCCCCGGTTCCACAGGAGCGGACGCTGTCAGGTTCCACCCACTGTGGTTTAATATCTAACCCTGAAGCTCTTGGCAGCTAAGGCATTTTGCCAACACTTTCATCACCACCCTTCACTAACCGGTTTGGCTAAGCTGAAAAAAGAAAAGCAAAATAACTTTTTATCTAGTGGTTTGCACAACATTTTCAGTCTTAACAAGAAGACACCTCTAGTTGTCATATTTCAAGGATCAGATTTCTTGCTAGCTCCAAGGTATTTGGCATGGGAAAACCTTTAAGACTTAGTACATTTGAATAGCTGTTCCTCCAAAATGGGGAGCAAGTTGCATTTATCATTACCACTGCTTAGTGTGAGCTCTGTCCTCTTACTGCTGCTAATGTTTGTCACTCAGCCCAGAAGAGATACTCAGCTAGAAGATATTGACTGCTTACTTTTAAGGGAACAGGAAATCCATAGTAAAGTAGTTTTTAGCACTACTAATTAAAAAGCCACCTGCATTCAAGGTTCCTCCTTTCTGGCCTTGCTGATTGAGGACCTAGTGAAGTCCTGGCAACCAGATATACTTCAGCTGCAGCTCTGCCAAGCGCTGGTACCAACAGAGAGAAATAATCTCATCTACCAGAGGGCCTTAGCTGGATTTGGATAAAAAGCATCAACTGGGAAACTGTTAAGAAATATGTGAATATGTAAAATATTTCTTAGCAGTTCTACAGCAGGACGTGTAGACGTACACATTTAGGGCCAGATCAGCCCCTATTGATGGAGTTTCCATAGGGAGTCTGGAACACCTGGAAGTTACTGGACAACTTCTTGACCTTTCACATCCTCTCCTGGGGAAAAAGGCAAAGGGTGTTAAACCTTCCACATCTACAAAGTCATAAGAGATGTGCTAAGACCTCATATCATGCTCATTCCTGCAATGGGGTTTGCAGCAACTCTCCTGCATGACAAGTACTGTTGCTGGAGCAGGAGCTAAGCTCAGTGCAGGGAGGCAGCAAAGTGACACCTGTTGCTGTTGGAGCATCCCATACAAGGCAGGGTTTTGCACACACTGATCCCTCCTCACCCATAAAGCTTAACCTTACTGGAATCCTTTATAGGAAATAGCCCAACATCTGTTTACTCTTTCTGGAAGATCTAAGTATACCATGTATACGAATTGTTATGTGGCTGGGGCTTCTCTTGACCCCATTACTCTCAACAACACATAGGCCACTTCCACAGGGCTTTGGAATAAACCCATCACAGGAGAAATAAAAAAAGGAATGAATCGTTTCCAGCTACAGGGTCTGATCACACTTGGTCACTTACAACTGTAGGAAGTGATGCTGTGGTAGTACAAAATTAACTATGAAGAAAGTTATATCCCTGTAAGGCTTTGATTCATGGAATTATGCATTTATATCATGTTTCCAGATTTCACTTTCCCTTGCTTTTGACTTATAATCAGCTGCTGCAGCAATCAGTTTACCAGATAAATACATGATTTCTAAGAGTGAAAGTATTTCTGAGAAAGTCATCTACCATCAGTGTAACTCGAGTAATGCCGCTAGGACCCAGATCATAAAAATTACTTGAATTTCTTTTTATTTTCTTTTAATATTGGGTTCCTGATCCTTTAATCCCATTGAACTTTAACACATAAAATGAGCAAATAATCCTTGTTTTAGACTCCATAGGTGTTCTTGTTGTGCATTTTTATGTGGCTTTTCAGTCTTGCTGCTAAGGTTAAGTCACAGCCTCTTGAGCAGTACACTCCTCTTGCATATATACAGCACATCAGATTAGCAACAATTACAACTTGCAGCATACACCAAGAGAAAATACTAAGACCAGTCTTTGAAAATACTCACATTACTGTCCTCCAAGAACTTAAGTGCCTTGGCTATGTTGTTCAAACGAAAAATGCGATGGGTTGAAGATTTGTATTCGTGCATCTAGAAAAAAGAAGTGCCACACTGTTTTTAAAACTGGTGGGATCATTCACCACATCATACAAAGCTTAAAACACTACAAGCGCTGAGGCAAAATAAAGCTAAGGAAATCTATCTGTGAAAAAATATTGCCGTCTTTTGTGAGCAGTAAAATGCGTCAACTACACGATTGTAGCAAAACAGGGTGAGCAACCAGCTTTCCTGCTCTCCAGATGTTACCAGTCTCTTGGACCTGCTACATTGATTATTTATTTATGTAATCACTCCCCAACCATGTTCACTCAGAGGATCAGATTTGCCTGAAAATTCATAATAACAGATTTTCTTTTGTCTTGAATTAAATGAAATTATCCTAATTAGGAAGCATGGGCAATTTTAATAGCAGGCACAGGCAGGTGGGAGGCAAAAACCTTCACTTTGGCAGAAATGAAAGATTTTGCATGCCTGTCTCCCTGCAATTCCACTTTGGCAGACTGTTTTTATCCCATGTGTGAAGAAACAGCTAACAAGAAATGCAGCCAGCTGCCTTTACCCCCTTCTCTCACCTCATTGCTGAACTCCCAGAGCATAGCCTAGGGTTTACCATGATGTATTTCCCCCTTCAATTCATTTCAAGCCTGGCCCTCAATGCAATCTGTGTGAATGCACATAGAGACACTGCTACTTCTGCTGCAGCACTGTCAACCTTCAAGAATATTAAAAAATATTCTTGACTCTGAGCACACATTCAGGGGGCATTCCCGCTGCAGGGTATGCAGGTGGTCAGTCACATCAGAGCATCAGCAGGTGCATCTGCAGTGGTGAGACAGCTGCTCCTCTTACCCAAGTGTGATAGCCACACACAGGAGAGTTCTGATGACAAGATTGATGGAGAAAGAAAACATTAAAGTCAACTGGGCATTTATATTTGCATTGGGTGTTCCATTTCTGGTATGTGGAACTTTACACAGCTCTTACAAAGAAAGGAGGAGAGAAGAAGTTTCTGATTAGTAAAGCTTTGCCCTGCTGATTTAGACCATATTAGTAAGACTAATGAAACCTGAGTCAGGATACCAGAATGAAACTCAGACCTACAGCAGGCATCAGAAGACCTACTGAGTGTCATAATGATCTTAGACAAAATAGAAACAGAACTTAGGGATTAAAAAACTGAAACAGCAAATATGTGTTTTCTTGGTAATGTAACTTGGGTAATCTCCAAATGGAATGTGTGAGCATTAAAGTATTAAAGCCTTAAAAACCCTCAGGGGTAGGAACATTAACACTGATCACACACCATTTACACCTCATTGTTATATTTCCTTGAAATCTACCTTACAGCTCAGGACACCCACCTGTAACATAAGGAAATTACAACAAAGTTGCTGAAATTCTTACTATGTTGTGCAAGACGTGGGCCCAAATTCACCTTATTCCTTAGATATCCAGGCACTGTTGCTTGTAACATACCTAGCTCCTAGGTATGGAGGTTTCTCCCTCTCTGTACATACCAGCTTTTGTCCTGACAGGACTTCCAGGAGCGCCATCAAGATTTTTCCATCTTGTATATCAATAAACAAGTCTTTCACTTTCAAAGGAGGCTTGCACTGTAAAGAAAAGAAACCAGGTAGTTTTTAAACCACTGCTTTTTGATAAATCACCATGATTTCAGAGAGATGGAAGAATTTTACAAGACAGAGATACAAGAAGTAAATCATAGTCTGCTGTAAGAAAGAGCTGATTGTTCTTCACATCAGTGGCAATTCTATCCTATGAATGTTGGAGCTAAAACTGAAATCAGGCAAGGACTAATTCCAAATTTCCCATAACAGAATCTAACCGTAAATACTCTGCCTGAGAAATAACCACCTAGGGGTTGGGTGCTGATCCCTCAGACTAAGACATGTCCAGCAGAAGCAAATACCACTTTGTGCCGAAATAAGCCCATGACCCAGCCCTTCTCATGCGAAAGGCTTCTAGTAGTGCCATTCTGTCTCCCAGCATTTTCTAAGTACTTTAAAAAGCAACTTCTTGTACTTTTCTCAGCAAACTCCTCCAAAGGGAACCATCTCCTCTTCAACACTTCACTGCAGTGTTGGTAGATGTGTGCACTTCAAGGCACACAGCCAAGCCAGCTCAGCCCTTAGGGGTAGTCCCAGCAGCAGCAATTACATTGTGCTCAGGTGCCACTCACTCACATGTCCCTATAGAGCCCAATCTTTTCATCTTTGGTTGGGCAATGTACTTCTGTTCAATTCAGCACTGCTCCTGGCAAACTGAGACCACACATTTTCATTATTGGTCTTTAATCTAGCCAAGAGACTGAACAATGCTCCATGAAAGAAAGCAAAGTATCTTTCATATCAAAATTGAATAACTTATCTGAAAGACTAAAACCCAAACACCTTCTATTCTTTCAGTACTTAAAGCAAGAACAAACAGAACTCAGAAATTCAGACTACTCCCAATTATCCCATGACCAGCAGAGCCAGATCCTCTCAAGAGATGGCCCAAGTAAGATCACACCAAAAGTTTCCTGAAGAAGTACAAGAAGACTTCATTGCTGCCTCTGAAAAAATGATGCCACTCTGCAAGAAGTGCTTCTTTGGGGATAAAGGCAGAAGACACTTTTCTCAGTGAGTGTCCTTGGGGAATCACCTGTAATTAGAGACAGCTTTGGTGAAGCTGTCATTGTTTACATGGTTATGTTTATTATGCCTCTTCCAGAAAAAACATTAATAAAGCAGGAGGCTTTCACCCTTTCTCCAGAAAAGCATTTTTATTTGTTGAATCAGAGAGGGAAAAAAATTTGTATGCACTCCAGAGAAAGCTCACCTGCCCACAAAGGTTACAAGACTTCATATGCCTGGCACAGCAGAATTAGCAGCACCCTACAGCCTTTTTCATGATATAATTCCTTCTGTAAATCAAAGACCTTCTTTGCAGGCACATATTTGACAACCCTTTCTGACAAGTTCCAAAACTGCAGTTGGTTTAAAGCCCTAGAGCCTGATTCACAAGGGCATCATGTAACACTGTCTTCGTCCTGAGAGACCTTTGGGAGCAATTGCTAGTCAAAACATTTCCAACTAGCCTTATTCTGATTTTCCAGTGAGATTTAAGAGGATCCCTTTATGCCTTCAAAAACACTTACTGCAGAGTAGGGGACTTAAGCAAGTCCATGTGATGCCTTATATATGCGATGCCTTTCTTCTAAAACTCCTTTACTTTACTGTGTCCGAAATGCAATCACTTCTCAAGAACTACTAAACTGAGAGCCAGCCCAAACCTAGTCCCACTCCGTACTTTTTGAAATTCAGCCACACATACTAAAGCACTGTGACGCTCAATCACCAGTCTGAGTTCGGGCTCCGTCTAGATCAGGAAGCTGGTCTCATTCCTTGATCCTGCACTAAGCATTGCTGCTGTTTCAGTAATATTAGGAAATTTTTTTCTCTTTTCAACCTCGACAGCAAAAAAAACCCCAAAAAACAAACAAAAAAAAACATTCTCTGCATGACAGACTGCTCAGGAGAGGTAGTACTTATCTACTATGAATAAGAACAGTAAATTAGGTTTAAGAGCCATATTATGGTGTCGTTAAGAAACAATTACAACTTAAAGATATGATGTCCAAATATTAGCTCTCTGATGTAAGTGGGTACGTGAAGATCCCATCATATTGCCCCCCATAACATGACTGACAAGGAATTACCCTTTTCCATCTTCAGATCTGGGATAAAGATAGGTTCTGAAGAACAGCTGTCTTTAGCCATGATTCCTCAGATGTTCAAACTTGCAGTTCAGGGAAGAACACAGACATCATCACCTCAGAGCCTCAACCTTACTTGATTTTATGTGCGTGCATTCTATGGGAAAATTCTACCCTCATGGTAACAGGCAATAGCATTAAAGATTTAAATGCACCTGAGATGATAAATGCCGTTAAGCATTCATTGTGCCTGGAAACAAAGTTTAATTAATCCAGAAACAGGCTTTGAGTTTCCACTCATTCTCCTCCAAATGCCCCTATAGGCACAGATGTCAACTTTGTTTCCAAAGTTTAACTGCTTAGAGGAGTTAACTGCAATCTGTCTATGGCTATGTCTTGGTATTCCTATATCAAGACTGTTTGTCAGTCTTACCTTTCCCAAATGCAGGTTTATCCATCTGGTAAATGTCCTCTTCTGTACATTTTCGCGTTCAACTAGAAATATCAGAAACAAAAAACAGCACTTAACTTTCCAGAAGAGAGAAAACTGGTAGTAAATTTCAGAAACTGATGCACAAAAGAGTTAGAATTCATGAGAACCAGGTGAATAAAACAAACATATTCTAAATCAGGAGATACAAGGTCCAGTTTCAGTGTTTTGTTCAATTTCTTTGCCCAGACATGAGCTATACATTTGTAGATGCATTTAGAAGGCAGGGGGAAGGAATTTCTTCGTTTTGCAATCTTCAGTGTTCAGCTTCTGAGAGGTGAACTTTTATATGCTGTGCATAGCTCTCCAGTGTTGTCACCTGAGCAGGCAGCTTGACCCTTCTATGTCAATTTATAGGATTATTGCTCTGACACTCTCAGGCAAATTGGGCTGGTATGGATTCCAGTGTACTTGCATGCATAAGGAAACAGGACCAACACAACAGTTTTGTCTTCATTCTTATGAATGGAAAAGCCTAATGAAATCTCATCTTCCCAGTCTCCTAACTAGTGCATTTAGAATCACAATTCCAAGTCCCCAGACTGAAGAATCATTTTATTTATATTGCAATAAGACTAGGAGTGCTTATTCCTCGCTGGAAGTGCTGTGCACTGGGTGCTGTACAAAAAGCTCTTGGGCCAGCTGAAGAGTTTTTAATCACATATGCCATTTCCTGAATACATTTCCATAGTGAACTATGGCAAGAGTGTAAGGGGAGTCATATTACTGACCTGCTCTCATTTACCTTCTAAAATAAAAAAGTAAACCGTATATTTAATATAAATGAAGTAGACTGTCAAAGCAATATTTCACTTTAAAGACAATTATTCTCAAGTGGTTCTCAAGTTTCACTTGAATTAAGGAAATCTGGCAATTTATGAACAAAACCCATTAAAACTAGTCATATGCTAGTATTTCAATTTACTCATAGAAAGTATCAAATATATTTTAAAACCATTTTGTTTTTCTTCAGCCCTACAAAAACACCTAACCTATCTACAGGGAAATCACATTCTGAAAAAGTCTGGGTTGCTTTTATTGGTCAGGTTGATCATAGGCCAAGCAGTAGCTTCCGTAAATCAAATTTTAATATTGTTATTTTTGATCATTTTAACCAAAGGGTCAGCAGACTCTAATCATATGTATAACTGTTTTCCTTATTTTGATGCATTGGAATAGAGCTTTTCAGCAAGAAGTACATCTGTCACTGATGTCCATTCAGGCCTTTTAAGTCATCTTATTCCATAAAACCTGATTTTCTCCAAGGTTGGTTAAAAAAAGTCATTACCCTTTAAGTGCTTTAGAAAACATAGAAAATGCCAAACTAATTATTGCTGTTGGCATTTCTTTTAAAATGTCTTAGAAGAATGTGCAAAAATTTGAAACAGCTCTCTACAAATGAAACTGTACATTAAATTAGGACTCCAGAGTATCTGTAAAACACCCACAGCATTTACCACCTACAAATCCCAAAGTACAATAAACTGAGAGATGTGTCACATATTTCTTGGGCTTCGCTTTCTTCAGCACCTCAGCTTCAGAACTGGGTCTCCATGCACTCACTCCCACAGCCACGGCTGAGCAGCAGAAGTGCTGTGTGTCACCCAGGGTGTAACTTCAATCGAGCTGTTAAAATTAACCTTTGACAGTGGGTGGAGGTTAAGCCAGAATTGTTCCCAGATATACTTCTTTCTGTTCAAATACAGGTGGTGGTGCAAAGGGGAAGGCAGAACAGGCAGAGGAGCTAGCAGCAGGAAACAAGGCCACCTATTAAACTTGTCTGAAATGCTGAGGAATGCTTGGATGGGCACCAGTGCCAGGCTTCAGAAAAGAAAAAGGAGACCTTATCAAATGGGCTGGATATACAGATTTCCAATGTCAACCAAAATCAAAAAGGAAACACTGAAAGGTTCACAGAGGCAAATATAGTGTTTTCTGGTATCTTGGTTTCTTCTTGTTTTTTTCACCAGTCACTTCGGCAACCTTCACTTTCAGTGTAAATAAGGATGCAAAAGATCGCTAGATCATCCATAAAACTGAGCATGCACTGTCTCCTAATTTTGCTGCAGAAGTTCTGCCATGATGCAAATCAGGAGTTGCACATATGCCTCAAAGGATGGGTGAGCCAAGCTGGTATTACTGCTTTGGGAAGCTCACACACCAAACATTAAAAAAAGGCACATTCAGGAAAGCACTAGCATACATAGACAGGTTTCTGAGATGAATTTGTCTTTAAGGCAAACACCTTCTTTCCAGAAAGAGTGATGATGCCAGAACGGGCACTATTTGATTCTGTAAAACTCTAAACCAACAGTAACTGGAAAGGGAAGAGGAAAGGAGTGGAAATGTGTTTATAAAATCCCTAAGGCAGACAAATCCCTAATGCAGTCCATATGCTCAATAGCAGATTTAATGGGAAAAGTTCAGCACAGGTATTTACTGATGTGTGCCTTTAACTGCTATTCTGCTCTGCCGTTGTGGACCTCCCAGTTTCAGTACAGCCCCTCCTCTCCACAGTCTTTTCATTTAAGATGATTGTAGAGACTCTATAAACTTTATGCAGTTTCTATAAATTAAATTGAATCTTTTTTTCTCCTTCACACCTAATATTATATAAAAGTGAAGAAAATCATACAAGTCCAAAGTTCCTATACTTACGTATATAGTTTACTAAAACTGCCCTGTGTTTACTGGGCAGCTAGAGAGCAATAACACTATTATAAAATAATAATTACACCCACCATATGGCTGGCCTGCACACAAATCCTATACTGGAAAAGAAGGATGCCTGCTATGAGGCTTGAATTGAAAGATGTAATGCTGGAAGGTAGTAAAAAGTCAGGAACTGCATTTTTGATTCAGCTCAGCTCAGACCTTGATATAAGAGAAAAATTATAGAGACAAATTCTGACCACTCACAGAAGCTGGGTCTTCCACACTCTTCCAGTAAGCCCAACTACAACATGCTTTCACAGGAAGGTGTAAGAGGCACAGTGTTTGTATCAAAGTGCATGGCGAGGGTCCTGACAAGCATTAACTCCAGTAATTCAGAGGGAAATAAGCCACTAGAGAAGGAAAAGGTATACTGTTAGGATTGGGTGTACCCTACTGTACAACCCACACAGTTCTCTGCCCCACAACTGTGTCCTCGAGGACAGCAGAATTTGGCAGAATTTGGCTCAGCCCCAGTAACTGCACCCTAGTCAGTATTCAATATTCACAAAGGTATACTTCTTTGTAAATCTTATGGCAAAGGCAACTAATTCCTCAAAGAGTAAACCTAAGGTGGTTCAAAAATCACTTGGGCAAAATTCAAGGTTAAGCTGCTAATGCACAAGGGAGTTCAGCTGCTTTCCTGTGTGGCACTATTTCCTTCCCCATCAGTTTAGAAATGCCTCAGGCATTTGCTAATGCCATTTCTCCCCCTCCCAAATCTCCTCAAAGGTCACTACTGTTTGCATCACCTGCAGGAAGCCAATCCCTAGGAGCCTCTGTGTTCAACAGCATATTGGAGATAACAAATATTGATTTGCTTCTAAATACTATTTATTCTGTTGTTGTAGAACTAGTTATGAATAATCCTCTGAGGCACACCACCATGGGGCTGGGCACTTCAAGGAACTATGAAACATGGAAGCTGATTTGTGTAGAACACTTGTCAGTATATAATTACATAGCTTCAGGAAACTGCTTCATTTGTATATATGGATATTACTCCCAAAGCAAAGCAGAAGGTCACTTAAATTTGCTTCCAAACCTATTAGCATTTCATCTAGGATATCATCATCAAATGACGTTAAAACCTTCACAACAGGCCAAGCTGGCTTTTAGATCCACTTACAACTTACCTTCTGGACATCTTGCAAAGTTCCAGTTTTATAATGAGCACAAAATCTAGCTTCCTTCTTTCTACCACAAGCTCAACCTGTATAGATACACTCGCTATTAACAACAAGCAAGTCTTCAAGGTGGAAATGCTGGTGTTGGCCAACTAACTGTGACAGAGGATGCTTTAACCACCCTTGGCTTCAGAGGCAATAACTTGCCAGGATAATAGCCCCATATTCACTTCGTAAGTACCCAGTGGCCACCACAGAACCAGTTCATAATGTGCATGGCTCTGGATGTATCCCAGCATTTGCTGAAGTCTTTGATCTGGAGAAAATGACACTTCTTATTACACAACAAAAAATATATGGGAAAATGTATGATAATTAAATACAACAGCCTAACTCCAAAGTGAAACGTGGTTCAGACACCCTAAGTCTTGGGAAATGCAAATTCCTCTCCTGCCTTCCTCACCCCCAAGCCCCCATTCATAGAGTTAAGCAATCAATCAGTCTCTAATGAACACACATTGCACAACCCACTGTTGAACTCCAGGCCACTAAATAAAATGAGAACTGGATTTTAAACTGGGCTTCATGGTGTTCCTGCATTGTGACACAGCTTAGGTATTTCTGATTACTAGGCATCATACTAACAAATCTGAACACTCCTTTCTCTGCAAACAGTATTCACAAAGGAAGCCAGACTAACATCTTAGAAAATAGATTTTACCTAAAATTGCTCATTTGAGATGATGACAGATGCAAGTAATTGCCTATGGGCAAATAAAGATCATGCCATTAGTTAGATTACATGGTCAGACACTAGATACAGGATGCTGATGATAGATACCGGATACGGACAACCCTAAGGAAGTACGGATCCTTGTCCGGGAGACTTTCTACTGTTCAAATACAATACATGGGACAAAGTTCAGGTGCACAGACCAAGGACAGAGCACATATAAGCAACACATCTGACATGGGGAGGATGATTAAAGGTGTACTGTAACGAAAGTAAAAAGGGGGTGAGCAAAAGAGACTGGGTGTGGGTGTAGCAACTGACAGCAAAAGAACTGGAGAGTTTAAGATGAAATATGTAAAGTAGGGTAGGAGAAAGTGCAATTAAATTTTGTACTTTTGTTTCATCTCAACACAGAGTTACATTAAACACACAGAACTATGAATGCTCAGAGACATAATTTCTATTATATGTTTTCACAAGAGGATGAAAAAATAGCTCAAAACATTCCTCTCGTGTATATGGTGCAGTCCAGCAGCACTGCTCTGTGAATACTCAGTACTTGCGCATAAAAATCTCCATATTTGTAGGAGTGTGAATTTTAAAGGCATAATCGTAATATAAGGAATAATTTTAGCCAAATTGCCCACAAAATTAATTTTATAAGCTTATGAATTCCTGTGAATTCTATATTTTCCTTGTGCTTAAGAAACCCCCAAACTGCTTAGAAGATTAATATAAATTTTCTGTTTGATCTATACAGGGATTGAAGGCTTTGTTGTGTACCATATGCCAATTTGATGTAATCTGGAGCACATGAAATATTAAATCTTAAAAACCCTGATTTTCTGAAGGAAACATTAACTACACTATATAACATGAGTCCGTTCTCAAGTTACCTCTTATGAACAAGGCCTCTAAGCCCTCCAGATGAAGTTGTTAAGTTAATTGTTTGTTGAAACTGACCCATTTATTAGGGTCCTTATTAAATTTCTATGGCAGGTGTTGAAATCTTGACACTTTTTCATTCCATCAAAGTTGCAGAGTCCAAGTCTTATTGGTTCAAAATTCTTTATAACTGAGGTTGGTGCTGCAGAACGCAAGCATTGTAAGATCCCAAGCATTACATTTTCATTAGCTGCAGCTAACCAGGTTTCTTTTGGACTTCAGTGTCTAGTTATAGCAAAATATTTACTGCTGCAATTGGTATATTGAGATTACATGCACCAGACAAATA
Organism: Promerops cafer; assembly: GCA_013398275.1. Lineage (NCBI taxonomy): Eukaryota > Metazoa > Chordata > Aves > Passeriformes > Nectariniidae > Promerops > Promerops cafer. The sequence continues at coordinate 1,183,632 of VZSE01012040.1, forward strand.
TTACAGGATGAATATGAGATTTCTAAAAAACTCCTAGTGCTTCAATCCTCATAATGTCTGAGACAGATGTTTCTCTTACCAAAGAATTAGATGGATTTACTTGTAAATGCTATTGGGCTTTGGAAGAGAAATCCTACATAAAATATTACTATTAGAGCTGATCAAAATAGCTTCCAATAAGAGGGATTTATATTTTCCCTTGAAAACTAATTTAGTAGTGGCAGATGGTAAAGATTCTCCTCCATGTACCCTTCGACCACAAAGCAAACATCTTTGTTCGGATGACTCTTTATATACATAGGAAATGTTATTGAACAGATTAACAAGATTTCTCATTTACATACCAGGAATGTTATGAAACAAAATCTGACAAGGTTAAAAAAGAGAAATACAATTCTGTTCTGAACACTGAATGACACAGACATCAGTGTTTACTGTGAAGATTGTTAGACCCAAATAAAGTATTAGTTAGGTTAAATTCAATGGGTTTGAAATGGATCTAAAAGGTGATTCAAGTGTTGATCCAGCAAGGGGTTTTCAGGCTGTCCAGAACCTCTTGTGGTTTATTACACACTATTCAAAGACCATAATACCTCCTGTGTATGAAATGAAACAGGATTTGCTGTTACCAGCAACTGCCATTAGGAGAAATAAAACAACAACCAATAATGTCGTGGTTCAAGAATTGTTCCTTGCCCAGAGTTCGTGATGTTCCAGTGCTGTTTGCTGCACTAGTGCTGGCTTCTCCAAATGGTTCACCTCCTGGGACTGCTGATGTTTCTTGAAGGGACTGAGGTCCCCAGCTCTGCAGTGGGCAAAATATCCCACCCCTGTCATTGCTGGCATGTTGAACTCTGCTTTAAAGCACAATGCTTAACTTCAATTTCAACCTTTTGCACCTTTTCTACCTAGTTGAATATATTTGGTCAGATTCTCTGAACTTGCTGAAAAATTAAATCAGAAGCATCCTTCTGAAACTAACAAAATCATACTTGACATGTTCAGCCAGGTACCAGTTAGCCTTATCTTCTTATCAGTTAGAGAAATGGCTCTGAATAAAGTTCACACTGACATGATTTTACTAGCACAGACCTTTCTCTCCCACATGGAGAAGTAGGTCCCACAGTCATATCAGTATCTGCACCAGTATCTATGTATCACTTCTAAGTGATCCCTGGCAAGATCTCCATTCTCATCCTGTGGCATCTGAAATGAAAAAATACATCATCCTCCAGAAACCATCCTACATCCAGTAAATAAGGGCTAGTCACAGCATCCAGTCTATTCCATCTCCCCTTTGCATTTACTTTTCCTTGTTATGGCAAATCTAGAAAGCTTAAATTGTGAAGCATTCCTTATTCTTCTCATTTTTTTATATCTAGAGAGGAAAAAAAAATCCTTTTGGCTGGTTAACTTTGTTGAGACATCAAAATCTGAAATGCAGTAAGATATTCTGCTATACATCAGATATGACAACAGTGCTAAAGCCTGAATAATTTGAGATGAGCAAAGAAGCCAAAAAAACCCCCACATTATGAGTCAGGGCTATTTCTTGACATTTAGAATCAGATGAGAACTAGCACGTGCCCAGAGTCCCACTGTTTCCTATATTTTTCAGTTAATATTAACAGGTTGGTGTTTAACAGTATTTTTATGCATTTCAAACCATTGTAATTAAATCTGCGAGTAGAATGAAGAAAACGCAGGTGCAGAGGACTGGCACCACATCCACTTTCCACAGAAGAGTCCCAGGCAGTTTCCTGAGCTTCTTTAGACAAATCAGTCTTTAACACAAAATTTGAACTCTCCCTGTCATTAACCAGGATCTTTAAAGCACCACAGGATGGTACAGAAAGGCTGAGAAGACAATTGCCAGAGGCGTATAATCTTCTTTGGAATTTGCCTTTACCTGTGGGAAACTTCAAAGACAGTAGTTCCATTTTCTAAAATCAGGTAAGAAAAGGCAACCACAAACGTGCCACAGAACTACCTTGCAAAAGCCTGAAATCACAAAGAATTGCTTGTTGGGGTTCTGATGGCTTCTGGATTTCTCTTTTGTGCTTCCCCCACTGTCCCAAGACATCTTGAGATTACCCAGCCAATACATTATCCAAACCAAGGAATGCTTACAAAGCCTTCTGGACACCACAACACTAGAAGACGTTCAGAAGTAAAACTTAATTATATGTTTGCAGTACTGAAAGAGCAGTAATAAAAGCCAGAAAGAGTAACCCAGTGCAGGGACCACCAAAACCTACTGGCGTGCTCAAGAAATGGAGCGACCTCAGATGGATATGCGGAATCCAGAGGCACACTGCCTTCTGCCTCTCTCCCACTTATTCTTCCTTTTAATGTCTCTTATCAAAGCCAATAAGCAGAACAGAAGAAACAGAGTGAGGAGTGTGGTAATCACGTGAATATTGGAGATATGCAGAAATACATGCAACTCTAAGAGCAAAAGATTGAAGAGATTTATGGAGATTAGTATTAAATAGAGAAAAATCCTCTGGCTTTGGAGGAATAAGCAGATGCTTTGTTCATTGTGGGCCAGACACGTGATCTGAAGTAGAGGGTACAAGACTCTTTTGAAGGGAGGAACACGAAACCAAAAACAACGTAAGAGGCAGGATTACACTATATAAGGCGCTGTATTGCTGTGCAAGGCAACCATCATTCAAAAATGGATGAAGGCAGACTGTAGGCTGCCAAAGTTAGATTAAAATGGATAAAAAGCTGAACTACAGTAGAAATTCTTTAAAGATGCATTTTATAAAATGCAAGAGCCTAGCAGCGACCAGTACATACTCCTGAGGAGTTGCCATTTAACTTAAATGACCTGTTGGGAGGTATTCTAGGAGGCTTCAAGAGACTTACTCCTGCTTTTCTAGAAAGAGTGGCTACCACAGAAGAAGTTACGGGCAGATTAAGGAGGGCAAAATTCTAAGTGTTCAGTGAAGCCAATCATGCAGTCTCCCCTGCAAGATCCCAAGCCTGGGCCCCCTAGCACTAACACAGGCTTTATGGGCAGCACAGCAGAAAGCCTGGTCTCCTCTGCACCCTGGTGAGCACTGCTTTAGGTAGCACAGGGAATTGTGCACACTTGTGTGTGCAAGTCCTGGGTATTATTCTGGGTGATGCTATCCAGCTACCAAAAGTGAGCAGAGAAATTATTTTCCTGAAATCAGTAGCAGTCTTTTCTTTGCTCCAGCAGGCTCAAAGACCAGGTTATAATGTATGAACATAGTTCAGAAATAGTATTGGCAGAGCTTACCAATTAATCAAAACTAGAAGGTATCGGACCAAATCTTGGACTGGGTTTGGATTAAGGCCTGCAGTAACACTCAGAATCCCAGTTTTTCCTGAGTCTCCCAAAATGTCGAAATGCAGCCCTCAAGTGACTGATGCTCTTGGTGGAGCTCCACATTTTTAGCTATATGCCTGAAGGCAGTTTCGAACAAATCTGCCAGGATGAAAACCCAAGGAAGAGCTATGTGTGTATGAGCTCTCTTGTTCTGAGGATCCAACAGTAAAATAGTACCATTTTATGGCATTAAACCAATGCCATTGAAAACCACAGCACAGTGAGCTGTAGACACTTCCTGCATCTTCAACACTCACACTGACATGCTTCTTCACTTCGTTATTAAATAGTTCACCTGTTGCTTCCAGGACAGCCACCACCTCTCTACCTTGCTGGTTTTTGCAACTATTTTCCAAATTTCAAATGAGAACATGGCAGGAACCATGAAAATTCACACTCTGTCCTTCATAGCCAAAACATAGAACATCCACTCAGAAGAAAAGACAAACAAAAAAGAATTTGGATTTAAGTGCCAAGCAAATACCTGTGTTGTTTATGGACATTTCCAAAGACAAAATTTACCAGAGAGACATTCCACATGTACAGTATTACCCATAGCAAGAAAATCTTCTTTCAAGCAAAACCCCTGTTACTACATAACTATACTGTGTGTTTGCACTGTACCTTCAACCTCATCAGCTCTGTCATCCTCCTTATCCCTGGGGACAAGACATAGCAGTGTCTTCTGTTACAAAGAAGCAAATGGGAGCAGCAAGAACTTCAGCAACCAATTATCACGCAAGCAATGTACCCTTCCTTTAATACAATCTGCTGTGCTCATATGGCATCATCACATCTTTCCAAAAGCCAAGTTTAAAATTAAAAAAAAAAAAAAAAATAGCTCATGGAAAGAACACGTATTTTGTTGCTTTGAGCTGTGTCCAGCATGCGTAACGATCCCTCCTGAGGTGTGTTTGAGATACACTTCAAAATGGGATGTAAGCCATTTATTTGCTCTATTAGCTTGTACTCAGGAGAACTTAATCTGATATTTCAGAGAAAGGTGGACCTTCCAATGTATGTCATAGTCCCTAGCAAGAGGAATAAAGGCATTTTGGCATGAGAGGGAGAGCCAGCACAAGGGAGGGTGCCAAGCCACATTTTGGCAGCAGAGCTGGCCTACTGTGTACAGCAGCCCTTGGCCCAAGAGTACTTACATATACAAACACTATCAAATGAGCTCACTCTTGCTCCCCATGTTGCACTGCCTTGCATCTCACCCCAAGCCCTAACAACAGGATTCTGGTTAGTACATGTTCCTTCTGTTTTTTTATCCATTTGCCATATCAAATCAGGAATGTTGAGCAATGGGAATAACGCAGAGCATGAGGGCTGACAACATTCCTGCTGCTGTAGGAGTCAGAAGAGCTCTAATCAGTCAGCTTCTGTTCTGCCTCTTTTTCCTCTCTCTGACAGGCACACCTGGCAATTTCAGCCCTGAGGAATGCTGGTATGTGGTGAATATGGTTAATAGGTGATACCTCCACCTTCTTTAGACCTCCAGTTACCTTTAGAGCTGGAACATGCATGCTCTGCAACAGGAAAAAATCAGTACTTTAGCCTCCATTTTTCTTCAACCATAGGAAATGAGATGGATGGATGGATGGATGGATGAACGGGAGAAGAGGACACCAATGCTGTCAGGACTATGCACTCCAGTTCCTTATGGCAATCCATAAGGAGCTGGACTACCCAGTAAAATAGGAAAAGACACTAAAAGCATAAGGAAGGCTGCAATGCACACAGACTCTGATGTCTGAACACCTTGTCACTAACACTGAGATCAGGTGAGCTAGTACAAGCACACGCATTGGCACTGTGGATGAATGGGATGACAAAATCTCCTCACTCAGACTCTGTCTATGCTCAGACCTAGAGATTTCAAAGCTGTTTTAAGACTGTTTGCATATGACTTGTACAAGATTCTTTTATAAGAAGCCCAGGTATCTCACAGAGCTATGTTAGAGCCAGGACAGAGCCATTCTGCCTTTGCATGGTGCTTTCAGCTAAGAAACTTTGGCAGATGGTCATGGTCCTGTGCAGCAATCAGTGCCTTGCCTGGCTCATGCCATCCAGAAACTGCTTAGTTTTGAGAGCCTGGTTTTAAGTTGAGAAGCTTAACTCTTGTGAGGAGTTTCTACTCTTTACAGCTGTATGAAATGACTTAAAACAAATGAAACATTTCAGAAATACGAGACATGACTTATGGATTTTGAGAGCCGGAGTTCACATATCCCCACTGTGTGTCATTTTGAGATCATGGAAAGACATTAAGTATTCCAAGGACTCTGGCAGGCTTGAAGTGTGCATGGCAAGGAGCACCATCAAAGCGCTTGCAGCACCCATAGTACAAGCAAAGTCAGACCAGAGAATTTAATAATCATGACTAAAACATGATCATACAGTCAGCTCCCCTCAGGATTAGAACCACAATGAAATCTTCATAGAGAAAAAAATCAGGAATGCAACAACCTGATTGCAGCCTCTTGCATGGCAACAGGAAAACACCAAGCCTTTAAGCAAAAGATGCTACTTTGAAACTGAGGTATCATTAAAAAAAATAAAATTACTCCCAATGCAAAACAGCATTTATACTCTGCTACAAGATATTGCTAGGAAGGTCATGGATACCAGAGTATGACCTCTATCAAAAAATCCTATGCAAGGTATGTCAAGGAGAGGGCTCAAAATCTTAAATGCCTGTGGGAATTCCTTTCAGGCCTTGAGTAAATTTTCATGCTCTGTACTTCTCATCTGTAAAAGTGCAATCATTCACACTTTGAAGCTAACTTGAAATTGAACCCAGAAACACTGACTGCAAAGCCAGGCCCTAATGTTTAGAAAATAAGGAATTCGTAAGATGACTTTCATGATTCATCCAACAGTACCAAAACTGCTGATCAATAACATCATTTGCACAGCCAAGGAAGGAATACCAACAGGACTTGATACAAGTGTGCCTCTTGTGCTAGCTTTGTTTGCACCTGTATATTGACCCTAGTGCAGTAAAGTTGTAAAGACAGAAACACCTTTTACCTACTAACCCTGGAAGTTACTGATACTGGAAGTAACAGAGGAGAAAATGTTACAACTGAACTTCATCACCAGGCCATTCTTCCCTTGCTCACCAACGTGACATTCATAACAAAGTCACCAGAAAAGTCAGGATGGGAATTTTGTTTTAGTGTAACTTCACAGACACTTTTCATGGTTACCCTTTAATTTATTTTTTCCATTAATAATTATGACTGCAATTTAGCTGTAAGAATGGCTTTAAAAATATACCTTCTCTATTTCAGTTTATTTCTACAGCTGCAGAATTATATTGTTTAACTTTTCTTTTTTAAGTGGATTTCCTTTAGCTTTGGCTCCCATTTAATAAAGTGACGAGTTTACTGAAAACAGCCTTTGCAGTTTCAGTGGATTAGTAGGGTAAAGCCTAAATTGATTGAAAAATAACTTCGCTCCATGTTGCTTTACTGCCAGTCAGCTCAAACTATTGCCTACAGCTGCATCTGGCTGACAGACCAGTAATTTCACTTTTTGTTTGTTTTCAAATGGTCAGCAATGGCAACACCAATAACATGAACACTCTTCATTTTCTGTGGTGTGTGCAGAGTTGGTGAGAATCCTCTAAGTGGAGACACATTGTCAGAAGAGGACTTTGCTGTTCTGCTGGAGATCAGCAGTTGATAAAAGCAAAGAAAGCATGTATGGACCAAAGACAGCAATATAATTACTTACAATTCCATGCCGGATGAAACACGTGGGTGGCAATTAAGTACAAAAAGCTTGTCAGAAGTCCCTAAGCACATAATTTAATCAGGATTTGATGCTATGACACCACAACATGCTGCACACCTCTTTAAGGTCTGCAGAGCCTTCATTCCTCACTCATCTCACATCCTGCAGCATTCTGGGCACAGCTGTGTCTCACAGAGGCTCTTCCTTGACAGCAGCCACAGCTCAAGATAGGCATCAGGATTTAGCTTTTATCTGTCTTCTAAAACAAACAGATTTAATCTGTAGATAATTTCATTATAAATAAAATAATAAATAATAGTTACTCAGTTCTTTCAACATTGAAAAAATTTAATTTTAAAGCTGTGTTTTGTAGGATGGTCACATTAAACCTCACATGTGTAAGCAAACAAAGACACTTTGACATTTAGAGATGAGAAGAAAGGACCATGGGTCATTCAAATTCCCAAGACAAATCTTGTCTGCCTCTCCTATCTTGGCCATAAAATTAAAAAATGGAGATAACTGGTGACTTTTACAAATGGTTCATATGTCCCCGCTGGAAAAACAATAATCAGCTGATTTATTTCCATTCACTACACATAGGATTTTAAAGCTTAATTATATAAATCCTTCCACTTCAACACTTTCAGACAACTCTATTAAAAAATAATTAAAGAGATACAATCAGGTATAGAAGTACAATTATATAGCAAAGGACATATTTTTGTCACAGACAACATGAAGAGAAATAAAACCTTTGAGTTTATGAACAGATTAAAATTTACAAAATAATGACAAAAAGTACTTAGACAAGTTCATAGTATTTAAAATTTGAACAGAGATCTCCTTGCATAAAGAATGTAAACTTTGCCCACTAAGTGAGATACAGCAGTCTTCTGGAGAACTTTGCTGGTAAGAAAGCTGCCAAGGGGTTAAGAGATGAAATCATCTGGTTTCAGAAGGAATTGCCAGTACAAGGGAAAACCTTCTGCTGGTATAAACTGACCCTTTTACTCTGGATTTTTAAGACACCTATAAAATTGATCCATGTAATTTCAGGGTCAAACATAAGAAATTATCACTATACTGATTTTACAAACAAGTTACATTTGATTGGTTTGTCTGATGTCATACAAGAAGCCAAGTTACGTCTCAGGCCTTGCTCTTTTAAATCACACTTTGCATGGTATGCCAGGATATGCTTAGAAAGCACTGATTTGATTTGAGTTGCTATGCAAGAGATGGATCTTTGAAAAATGCAGCTTGTGTGGGCCCTTTTCTTAATGAAATCCACTGAGATACTGAACTCCACAGTTAAAATAGGTTTTACCATACAGGTTTGAAGCAAATAAATTTGGAGCAGAATGTACTTGCTATAAAAAGTAAGGGGGGAAAAAAAAGTCTTCAAACTTAACATTAGTCCCAAGAGTCACATGAAATTTCATGTCTCAGGGTTGTCTTCCAGGGAAACTAATGTTTCCCTGGAAACATGTTTCTAAATACAGTTGCTCCACTCACATCTTGTACTAACAGTTTGTCCTTCAAGTACAGAGATGGGCTAATCAATGCTGAGTTAGTATCCCTGAAAGTTAGTATCCCTGCCCATTTTAGTCAAATACCACAATTTCTCAGGATCCACCTATTTTTAATAACTTAATGTAACAACGTAATGTAATAAACCCAACCTGTTTGGGTTTATTAACCTGATCAAGTTACTTCCAAAAGTCAATGAATGCAAGTCCTCACTTCATACTTCAGCAGTAGCCCTAAAACTTTTTTAACCTCTGGCATAAAAATAGAGATGCATTACTAATTACTCTGCAAATCTGAGACAGCTGGTGCTCAGCCAGGTACCAGAGGCATTCCAGGAAAGGGACTGTATCCTGACTTCATATCATGCCTGGCACACTGGAGCACCAATCCCTTCTAGAAGCAAGATCCAGAGCTGTACCAGTTAAGCTATGATGAATGACACATTTCTAAGGAGTTCCTGGGAACCAGTGGAGGAAATCCATGGTGTGTGGTTTCCCTCCTTACCCAGGCACTAATGTAAGCATTAGTCCCAGTTTCCTCATGGAAAAAGCATAAATGCTGGTGAATATTTCACTTCTAGAGTGCAAGAAGAAGGAGCTACATATTTCCAGCAATCCTTCTGGTTACCCTGCATTGAACTTCTTGCCAATATCCACCTACTACTAAGAGGCAGTGCTGGTCCTGGCATGTTTCCTAAAAGATCTCCAAGTTGCAGTGGGTTTGGCACAGTAATTGCTGTCTTGTGTCTCTGCCTAGGGAGAGCTGTCTCTGAAAAAAAGTCAGTGGGTGATACCAGCCTTTGCCCTGTCATCTGTATGCTTTACCAGAACAGAGGTCCTGGAACACATCACATCTCTTCTGACTACTTACCTGGCAGATGGATATTTTTGGTGACAAACAATTCATTTATCTTTTGATACAAGAGTGGTGGCAAGAGTAAGGTTATTTGATCTGAAGAAATGAAGACTCAGGATTTGACAGAATAATTTTTTTCTCTTTGTGTGAGGTATCTCATGAGTGGCACTGAGAGACTAATTTGCTGTCTTTCCCAGCAGAAGATCTATGGAACATCAAATGAAAACACCAGGGCACAGGTTTAAAAACAAAACTACGAATTGCCTCTTCACATAGTTGCACTGTTGATGTCCTCATAGCCAGACGCTGCGGATTCAACACATTTAGTGAGAACTTAAGGGGAGGCACAGTCATAGAAGGAAAATTCACCCATGTTGTTCACCAGCAAATTCCCTCCTGGCTCTGGAAGTCCCTGTTTTGCAAATGGTAGCAGATTAGATGAGGAAATTGTGAAAACTCTTGCCCTTTTCTTACACTAACTAGGTACCCCCTTTGGCATTGTCAGAGACAGATACTTGGCTGGCCAGACCTATATGTGAGTACATGCCTCCAGCACATTCTCCTATCAGGTACTGCAGTGGACGAGTCTCAGCTGTGGGACAGGTCAGAGAGAACCTGGGCTGAAGGCATGCTGACATGTTCTAGGCTGAAGCAAAAGATCACTTTGGATAAAAGGCCCTGGGAGGTAAAGTCAGAAACCTTTGCTTTTTCACGCTCGTATAGCAGTAGCAAGGCAAGAGGATTGGGTTTTCCTTTTCACTATTGCCTGCTCTGTCCAGTCTACAGTAGGACTTCCACCACCGCAGATAAATAGATGATCATTACCAAACCTGACATCAATTTACAATCTTCTTTGCATGACCTTGTATGGTCGCACCCTTAGATGGACTGAAATATTAAAAAAAAAAATCAGGGAGAAGGAAGGACCTGGATAAAACAACTCTTTTGACTTCCTGCTCCGAGAGCATCTCACTCACTTTTACTGGTAAAAGCTAACACACCTTGTTAAAGCCAACTGCTTTAACAAATTACTTTATTAATTTAAAATGTACTAACCTATTTATAAAACAGCTGGCCTTGTTAAACCAGCTGTCTGTTAATAAAACAGCCTTAAAAAATTTCTGCAGTGTATGTCTTAGATGGCGTAGCTATCACAGAGCCCATGGGTGGGAGACAGGTATTGTCATCCCAAGCTGGACACACAGAAAAAGCCCTACAGTAAGCATAAGAACCAAAGTAAATAAATAGGTCTCCTGTCACACCCTGAAGGTTGCCACCACCCAGTGCTTGCCAAGGAAAGCACATTTCCAGATATGGGGCCCTTCCTGACTGCCACAATTACTCCCAGAAACAGGTCTAATCCATCAGGCTCCAGATCTCTATGGGAAATCAAAAGCCAGAAATAAAGTCAGGAAAGTAACACAAAATTATTCTCAGACAGGTCACCACAGAGAGTATTTTTAAACCAGAAACAGTCTGCTCAATGTAGACTAGAAGCAAAGAGCAGTTACTTTCTCTTACCCTCATAGTGAGCACTATTTCACTGATGCCAACATCTTCCGGAGATTTATTTCTCCGTCTCCTTGCAGATCTGTTTATCTTAGCCTGACCCTTAATTCTTCCTGAAGATCAGAAAATGACACTTCTGCCTGCTTTGCCTAGGGCTGTCCCTGCTTTGCCCTGGTGCTGACTAGGTTGTATGAACACCCCTCTTCTTTCCCTCCCTTCATCAGGAGAGCTTTTTGTAGTGAAGCAGGTTTGCTGAGCAGCTAAGGATATGGAAAATGCTACTATTAAAGGTTTTCCTAACAATGCAACTGCTTGTCAGACAAGGTCACCATTGTATTTACTTGCTTTAAAAAAGAAACACTACAACATCAACTGAGTGTTTGTAAAGAAACTTGCTGCTTCCAGGCATGTCAGAACCTAATGTCGAATGTTCTTGCCTTTGGCCTGTAAGAGCATCCTGGCACTTTTGGAATAAGCTCTGGGCAGAAAAGTTATCAGTCAAAGACAAGAAGAAAGAATTTTAAGCAAAGAATTTGACTGATAAATTCTGTGGGTGTGGTAATATATGAGCATGTTCTTTCCATTCAAAGCATCTCATTGCTGCCTCTTCTTCTCTGAGATGGAAAAAAAAAGCTGTTTCTTAAGTGGTATTTTTTTTCAGGAATTGTGCCTGGAGCAAATGAGAATACCACAGTTATCAAAAAGGACTCTGTGTTCTTACTGAGGAAGCAGCTCAGTCCCCAAGCGCTGCGACTACTCATGACCTATGCACAAGGTGCATATCCAAGCACTTTTCCCACAAAGCCACCTGTGCTGCACTCTCAAGGACACATTCCCTTCAGTCTATCTGCCACCCCTTGCAGTTCCTGGGCAAGAACTTTTCACACTGTAGTCCTTAAACCTCAAATGATCTGCACTGGTCTGGACACACTCATCAGCAGTTTCTTAAGGCTTGGAGACTTTGTATTCACTTCAGACATACAGGTGAGAAGGTAGAATTGTTTTGCATTAAGGAATGCTGTCAGCAATCCAATTTTGGAGAACACCTTCCTTAAAAAAGTTTATAGTTTCCCAAGTTGAAACATGGATCAATGAGAAGTTGATGGCCAATTATGGCACACCTGAATTTTTGCGTTCAGTTTGGAAGCACCAACTCATGCTTTACCTTTAAATGCCCTTCTGGTTCTTGCTTGAAATTGTACAAAAATGTCCCTGAAACCAAGTTACACTGTCTGCAGTTGTCTGTACCAAAGAGGTTCAGAGGTGTTCTAGCTAGCTCTGCACACCAGTATGCTCATTCTGGGTGAAAGTTCATTCTAGTGAAACCCTCTGCCCTGAATGGAGTTGGTGGTATGAGTAGTATCAGACATATCAGTCCTTGGAAATGGATCATTTTTGTCCTCTACTCTGCTGCTTCAGAAAAAAAAAAGGGAGTTCCTTCCTCATTAGGAAGTTACAGGCCCAGTGAGGCCTAATTCAAACCCACACGTCCTCTGGGTGCTTGTTTGCAGATGCACGTCCTTATGCTCCACACAGCTCCTGTCAGTGTCCCACATCACCGTCCCAGATTTGTACCCTCCTGCCAATTCTTCTCAAAACTGCAGAGGTGCTCACAGCCAACCCAGTTCTGTCAAAATGATCCCCATTTGCTGAATCACCTGTGCAGCCAGAGCGGCCGAGCTGTGGCAGAAGGTGCCGGGGTGCAGCAGCAAAGGGGCTCCTGGGGCAGCAATGCCATGGCTGGAGCACCAGCCTGCCCTGAGCCTGCAGGCACCAGGGCTGCCCCACAGCACTTCTGACAGCCTGGGGCATGGGGGGAACTGCCCTCCCTTCCTTCTCCTTTGCCCCAACCTGCAAGGAGGAGTTTTACTCCATACTTTGCGTGCCACTGTCTAACATATGCACACTGGATAAGATGCTACTTTTTCTGTCTTCATTAATCTCTTTGAGCTCCTTTAATTGCAGCCTGGAAGCTTTTTCCAGACTAGTGGCTGGCATTATTTTATCCTTTCCCTAAAGAGTTCATCTGCCTTTGCAATTTTACAGGCATTTCTCTAGGGGTGAATTTCAATTTTTCCTGGGATATGGAGTCACATGTTCCACAGATTATCCCACCATCCGTCCTCCTTCTGTTCCTTGAGTCAAGTCAGAGAAAAGAACAATATGCATACTTCTCTCTCCCCAAAAAGTACATTATATCCCATTAAAAATTGATGCAGCATGTACTTCGAACAGCAGAAATAAATCCTGCAGATTCACCAGCTTCTAATTTGCTCCACCATGCTACCACTAGACAATAATAAGTGAGGGTTTTTAATTTTTTTTTCCTATGTTCCTCTCTGCACTCAGGCTCTGTACTTTTTCCACATGCAAGCAAGCATTATTTGCCAAGGAGCCCCTTTTTCCAGGTAGTTTCTGCTGGATGTACAGCCCTTCTAGGTGTCGTTACTTTGCTTTCCTCTTCTATTCTTTACTTGCTAAATTGATTATTTGATTCTATTACATATTATTTGATTGTTACACATACACATACAAGAAAATATAGTGTTTCAGAAAAGATCAGAAAAAGCTGGTTTCAGAAATATCCCAGCTAATTCCAAGACCAGCTTGTCTTGTGTCTCACTAGGTGCACACAGACTCTTGTGAGGCTCTCAAAATTCCTGCCCTCTGTAACCTGAGTTTCTTCCTCAAATTTGAATGCAAATTGCTCCATGTTGCTTTTGAGCAGTTCTTGTGTTTCCTCATAAACACACTACATCTCTGTCTCTTCTCCAGGTTTAATAATTTGACCTTCAGTAGGAACATTTTGCGGAGCAAGGAAAAAATGTAGGTGCAAATCACAGGCACTTTCATTTTTTCTTCATGCATATGAAAGGCAGATGGAAAAGCAAGCACAGCAGACCAATATTGTAAATAATTCAGGGACATGAAAGGCTCCTCTACAGAAGCATCATTATATTTTAAACTGCTTTCAGTTGAAATGTTTTCAACAATTAGGGAACAGCTGTGCAGGCCACTTCCTTTTAAAAGCATTACTCTCATCAATAAGTACAGTGTTCCTCCTCTGACTAAATGCTGTTTGTTAGGATTTCCAAAAGGACCACTGACTCCTGTTGTATAATTTGGGTACGACTCCTTAATAGGATTAATCAGCAGCTCAGAGCTTGTGGGAAGTGTGCAAGTGTGATACATCAAAAAGAACCAGGCAACTGCAGTGTGATGAAAAATAACACTTTCCATGCCCAAAGGATTCTGGGCGAAAGGAAGGAAGAAAGAAAAGGAATGATTTATGCACATTATTAAGTAAATATCAGACTGCAGATTTTATCTTTGGAGTAATGTCAGCATCTCAGATATTTTTGTAGCTCCAAAGATGACTATCCAATTCAATTCACTGAAGCATGAAGCTTCTGTAAGTTTTGGTTAAAGTTACACTGAGCTGTCACTTGTTTTTTAAAAATGCAAAGTGTACTGAATCACAATCCATTAGATCTGTAGATTTTATAAACTAGTTCATTCTCTCTACATATCAGAATGAACTTTTTTATTACAAACCCCCGAATCTAATAGTGTTACATGTAAAATATCCTTAAACTGTGATGAGGATATAAGACCTGCAGCCACATCTGCAGAGAGACACCTGAGACTCCTCTCCTGGCACAGAAGCAGGAAAAGGATAAGGAGGTGCCACAGGGAGACTGGTGGTGCTACCAGGAAAGGACAGATATCCCAGTGCACCTCGGGAGCCAAAAGCATTATTTGAAGATTTTAGGTCACCTACACATTAGGAACCCAAGCAATGTACCTGTTGCCTAGCAAACCATTTAAATTACTCATTGGATATTTCTTTAGTAAGCTGCCAGTATTTTCTGGATGTGTTTATTCAATTTTTTAAAATAGGATTACTTTCATCATCTTCTATTCCTTTGTCAGCTTAGCTTTTATGCTGCATTCTGAAAAAGCTGAAGTACTTGCTTAAAGCTTTCAGAAAAACGCACTCCTACCTTTTCAAAAAATGTCATTTTTAAACATTTATTAATGTTCCAAGACTCATGACAAGAAACACAATTAGAGACACTGTGATTTTCCCCATATGCATTCAATTTCTCTGTTCCCTATGGTAGCTTGGATCCCAAGTGTAGGTTATGTAATTTTCCCAGAAAATCATTCAAAAATATACTCTTAATGCTGGGTTGAAGCTGTTTTCCCTAGCCAAGAGTTTGCCTTTTAAAACCTTTGCAAAGCAAAGTCAATTTTTAGTACATTTTCATTATTTTTAGAGATAAACATAATAACTTAATAACATAAGCAGCAAAGAACAACATTGTAGTTCAACAGTACAGTAAATCCACCCTAAAGCTTGCTGGAACCAATTTTTTTTAAAACCCACATCATACAAAATGCTGAACTAATATAATCTTAACCTAGCAGCTTTCTTATGTAAAAAAGTAGGAAGTTAACTTCATATCTCCAAGTTTTGGATCACATCAGTTATTGTCTGGTGCTCTGCAGCCAGCAGGTCAGTGCAGAGCTGTCAAACTCTTCATTGCACTGTCTGGCAAATGCAGGAGAGAAGTAAATGTGAGCCCACATGTGCTCTCAATTACCTCCACATTGTTTTCTTGTACAGTCACAACAGATAATCAATATTAACAGCAAGGGGCTACGTAGTGTTAAAATAACTCCTCATTTTAATGCGCTGGGGCAGTAGGATACACTTCCCTCCTGAGTTAGGTTGTCACCCAACAGCCTGTGCATCACATCCTGGCACCCACCAAAAGGAAGTGATGCCTTGAGAGGCTACCTAGAACAGAGGCTAGACAGAGTTAAAGGAATAAAGTAGGTATTTATTAAAAGGCCTTCAAAGGATACATGCTGAGCAGTAAAAGAGCCGGGCCGTTGCTCCACCCAAGCAACGGGTCACAAGTTTTCACATTTTTGTAACTTTTGGTCCATTTACATATTGGGGTTAATTGTCCAATTAGAGCTTCAGGTTATGAAGTCCCATCCTCCCAGATTGCTCTCCTCAATTTGCTGTTGTTTATACTTTTTGGCCTGAAGCTGCAATGGTGTCCTTGGTTCTCAGGCTGGAAAAGGATTGTTTTGTCTAGCTAAACTGTAAAGAGAACTTGCTAACACTTTATATGAAGTTCAGAGTTATATACTAATGCAGTACAGAATCTGGAAAATATGAAAGCTAAAACTTAAGGCATCAGAGGGAAACACTTAATGACAAGTCTGTTCTTGGCTCATCTTGTATTTTAGCACAGCCAGTTGAAATCCAACCCAGGAGAGCCTCAGACTTCCTTTTACACCCACTGAGGGGACCTGAATGCACAGCAAGAGGAGAGATTCTGCCTGTCCCATTTTGCCCTCAATTCCTTCCCCATGAGGGTCTGGAAGCAAACTAAAGCCTATAAATAGGGTGGCTGTGGAATGCCTGGATCAGAGCTTATTTGCAAGGGAAGGGATAATCTCACAGTCTTCAAAAGCAAAAAAAGTTTTGTTTGCTTCCTTTAATGTGACTGTCGTATTTGAATACGTTTATAACTCAATACTGTAATTTGTTATAGCCTATTCTTGGAAACAGAGGTTGTAACTAAAATATTACTGCTTCTTTAACTTAGAAGTGTTCATGTAGCTGGATTCAAATCTCCATCCTAGGAAGCAATCAGAAGCAGAAATGCAGAAATGGAGAAATGCCTGCCTGTGGCAGGCTTCATCGGCTACATAACACGTATCTCATGACAGAGCTGCAAGTCTGCAGTACCACATCAGATAGAAAAGACCCAGAATGACAATTTGCTTTCTTCTTCATCCTTTAGTGCTACATGATCAAACGTGACTTGTAGTGCTGTATCTGTTTTTCCCTACCTTTATCACGGATTCACGGTTTACATACCCAATGAGAGCATGCATGAGCTCTTGTGCAAAGATTTGCCTAATGTTCTCCATCAGCTCAAATGGCTGGGAGTGGGGGATAGGGAAGAGCTGTCTAAATTCTTCTGTAATTCTATGGGAAACCAGATGCAGAATTTGATGCCAGCTAAAGTTAACCTGATGGACAAAAGAGTTTATTTTAACTTGGTCACTCGATCCAATTCACTGCACAGTCACACAAACACTTGTGCCTGTGCGAGCCAAGGGGGAAAAGGGTGTGTTAGAGCTCTGCCTGTTTTGGCAGCAGCACTGGCTTATTTCTATTTAAACTGTATGTTAAAGTATGTCTTAACAGCCCTTGAGCCATTTTTTTTAGTCTCTTGAGTCACACATACATCACACAGATTTTTGCTGCTGTCCAGACTGGAGACACTTCATAAACAAAGCATGAGTCCTCATATAGGAGGGAAAATTATGGTATGTCTAACAAAATACTTAGTGATCCAAATGACTGCATACAATGGTTGTATTTTCAGAAATAGTTGCAGTTTGGTAGTTAAAGCAAAGGATTACTGAGGTATGCCACCAACATGAGAAAAGTAAATGAATTTGTTTTTATGCCCTAGTCTCCCTACCTTCCATAAGCACTTTGTAAGGTCTCAGGATGAGAACTAACATTTTGATTGCGTGTCTATGAAAAAAACAGCTGACAAAACCTTTAGATCCTCGAGATTCTTAAAAGCATTCATAAATGTAACATAGAGCTGTGATAAAAAGTGGTGTGTGTAATGTCTGTCAACAGGTTGACTATCCATTCTCTCCTGTGTATTTGCAGGGTCTGCACTACAAGAAAAGTCCTTATCTTAACAGTTTCTTCATTTTCTCTCTCCCTAATACTTACCTTTACCGCATTATAATCAGAAGCCACAGAAAAAAAGTACACATACTGTTGATTTATAACATTTAAAGTACATATTTTGTTAGCTCCTCATCCCAATCCTACTCCCAATGATGTAAATGGAGGACTTTGTTTTGCACAAGTGGTTGGAGACATAAGGATCAATAACAATCTTCCTCCTTGCCTGCTTTGCATTTATCATTCCTACCTCTCTGTTTTGCTGGTGCCGATTTCCCCATCCAGTCTTTGATCTTGGCTGTAATCTTGGCACATAGTTATCTCTTCCTCTTCCCTTCCCAGTTCATTCTTTCCATCTCACAGCTGATAAAGTGGTGCAGCTCTGTAGAGGTAGTTCCTTTCCTTACCAGACAACAATTTGGAAAACCAGAGCAATCATAAGCCATTTCTGATGCTGCTCTGCGATAGCTGTGGTTAGGGGAGCATTACACATACCTAGTCACTCCAGCTATAACATTTCAGGCCAGCACAAGATGAACACAACACCCCTCAGGCATCTCTGCATTGTGCTGCCCAAAGGCAGCAGCTGATGCACCATCTCAGAAGGCATGATAGCAGCATTCAGTCTTTGCTCATGCATTAAATATTAGAATCACAAGGGGCTGCTACCTTTTAAATCCAGCTCACCATAAATGGATCCTCTCTGTTGGTTATTTCATAGCTGAAGGAATGAATAATTAAAAGGCAGCAGGTATTCTTCACCAGAACTAAATCTTTAGTTAGGAACAGAACAACATCCAGCAGACCCAGACTTTCATATGTAAGAAAGAGCTTAGACAAGTCAAATGTCCCTTGGACATATGCAGAGCAGGCTGGCAGCAGAGGTCTGATGTGCAGAGCACACACCCACTGATCCTGAGACACTCTGGCTCGTGGGAACGTGGGAACGTGTTTGTCACACAGGCATCCCTGCCTCTCACAGGACTCGCACAACTGTCCTGTTTTCACCATGCTGGTGGCACACTACAGGCAGATGAAGATTCCCTACTTTTCAGTTTAATTCTACAAGCTGCTCCAGGATGAAATGTGCCACCTGGTTAAACAAGAGCTGGGCTCAGGGTGTGGGATTTGACTGGCATTAGCTGCAAGATGCCATATCAGTGGAAATGAAACAAACTCACCTTGTTCCAGTGACTTAATGCTGCACAAACAGAAGTTAGTTAAATATAGACCATGGCTGAAGAATCATTTTCCATAGGTGAAGCCTACTAAAATCACTCCTCTCAGCAAAGCTTGCTGCTAGCTGACATCACTGGCAGCTTCTCCAAGGGGGTTTCGTGCTGCCAGCTATGCTGGGGCACAGTGGGATGGACTGGGCACACATGGCATGATCCACACCTACCCAGGTAAGATGGGAGGTGCAAGAAATGCTTCTCCAGTCCAGAAATCTCTGTGTTACAGCCCCACAATGGAGGCTGGCTCTGCTGCCCACAGACATGTGCGAGGTCTATAGTAGAGCTGGCAGCTGCACTTCTCTCCTTTACAGCCTGAGAGCTCTGAAGTCAGAAGTCCTCTTACCCTTATTAGTGCAGGAAAAGTACTATGGATATACATGAGGTGGATCTATTATTTGAGGTAAGGATGTAAAAACAAGAAAAATAAGAGAACAACTTTTGATGACGAAGTCCCTTTGAATACTCAGCTTACGAAATAGAACTAAAACACCTGAAGGCTGATCATGGCAAAGTCCTGTCTGCCTCCACTTGGGAGTCCTCACTACTGTAGGATGAAGTCACAACCAAGCATCAGTCACAACCAATATTCTCCAAGGAGTGACCATATTGCAGTTGGCATTTTCTGGCTGTGGAAGGGCAGCCCAAAGGGCAGTGGGCACAGGGCTCAGCTGCAGGTCTTGGGTTCTGGAAAGAAATTCCTGAGCACTTGCAGTACTGCATATCTTCCAAACAGGGCAGGCAGTTCTGTAACACTAAGAATAGGTGGCATAAAAATTACTCTTATTTCCTTCTTCAGTTCTTTTTAAAAGCTAGGCTATTTTATGCAAAGAAAAGCCATTGTTTTAATGATTGGTCAATACCAATAACATTTTTCCTGCCTTAGCATATTTTTTTTTTCAGGTCTCCTATGAGAGTACAAACAGGCACATTTCAAGTAAAACTTCAGGATAAAAACATAGACAAATGCAAGTGCTCAGACAAATGCAAGTGTTCAGGAATGCACCATCTCTCAGGCAAGTGCCCTTCCACAGCCTGTAAATGTCAACTGCAGTATGATAGCTCCTTGGAGAAGACTGGCCATGATTAACACTGAAACACAAAAGGCAATGACCTTTCCAATGTAACCTAGGAGATGGCTTCACTTATTCACAGTCCAGGTGCATTGTTGGGTTGTTTGCAACTTTCAGATCCACTGGCATCTTTTGGCATTCACGGTAGTACCCACGTCCATATCAGCTGGACCACAAGTCACCCAGTTGCTTCCCAGCCTCTACCACTGCAAGAAGTTGGTCTCACCAAGGTGCAAACTGTTTTGCTTTCTGAATTCCATGAGCTTCACCTTGGCCTAGTCACCAAGTTTATCCCTGTGGATTTAGGCTCTCTCATTTGCTGTTGCTACCCCTAATTTAGTGTCGCTCACACATTTGAGGAAGGCACACTCTGTGCTGATAAAAATGTTGAGCAACGTGGACTCCAGCAGAGTACGCTGCTCACTACTTGGTGCCAGCTGGATGTCAGCCCTTTGATCTCCTGGAGTCCAGGCGAAGGTGGTCCCAGCAGATTTCAACAATCAGATCTAACAATCTGTTCCACCAGATTGGGACTGCAGTACCAGAAAGGCCATTTCCCACTGGCAGAATTTGGCAGCTTTGAATATTTCCTACATTGGCAAGGATGAAAATATGCAGATGGAAAGAGAAGCCATGGTATCTCTGAATTAAATTTTTAAAGTCCAAAACCATCTGAGACCTGGGATTGCAAAGGTCAGCATTGAACTGTACCATAAATTTATCAGCACAAGCTGCCTTTGTGGCCTTTAGCTTCTGAAAAAGGATGATGATGTTCACAGATGAAACTGAGATCCAGCACAAATTCAAGTGCATGTTATGCACAACTTGAAAAGAACTGATTAATTCCCAGTGTCAGTGACTGTGATTTAAGCATTCTTCCAAAACCAAAGAACATCTCTTTAGTGAGGCCTCCTTAACGGTTAACCAGATCATGCTTTCCAGAAGATCACAGAACTTGTGAGAAGAGATCTTGTAGCTTTCAGCGAAGACATTAAAAAGAAAGACTATCATGCAATCCAAAACTGAAGTAAAAAATGGAAGCAAAAACTCACTGACTGACTCTAGTGAGAACTTGGTGTTCAGATGAAGAGATTACCATTTTGGGTGTACATACACAAATTAGTAATTAGGGGTAATTGCTTTCAGCTGCATTTTGCTGTTTAAAAAAGTATTAATAACTTGTAATTAACAGTAATTTAAAAACAGATGAAAGCCCATGTTGGTGCTGAAAGTAGACACGCCTGACAGAAAACAGCTACCTCAGATGCAGTGCTGGGGGTTGTCAGCTAGAATATTTCTTGTGTGCTCCCAAACCAAAATTACAACAGCTTTAATCTTTCTGTCTTCTCAGGCACTTCCTGTCCACTAATCTCTCCCCTTAACCATGGTCATATCTTCAACAAAAGTACCACAGAGGAAGAAACTCATTGTGCACAGGCTGCCAGGATCAGCCAGACACTGCTCCTCGGTGCCCACCCAGACCTCACACCATGGCACCAGACCGGCCGTGCCTGTGTGAGCTGCACCACTGAACTCCAAGGGCAGGCCTGTGAGCCGCACTGCCCTGCCATACGTGCTCTTCTACCGCCACGTGAAGAGATAAACGTAGCCAAGTTTTAAGACTAAAATGAGTCTGCTGGAAGATTTCCTCATAATTTGCCCTGACAGCGTTTCCTGCCTGGAAATAAAATCTGTCCAGCCCCAGGCAGCCCTGGTTGTGTTCCTCTGCACATCACCACGCGAGGCAAGCCCACGCGCAGGCGGCACAATGGGCAGGGCAGCCCCTCGGCTGGCCATGCCCAGGTGAACCTTTCCTTGTGCTTCCAGGGCAAACCAGTGAAGGGCCAGTGTGATGCTGGGGAAGAAGTTACTTGGCCATTATGGAGGTGTGGCTCTGTGGCTCCCCCGAGGTCAGTGAGGAGGTACATGGCATGAGGCACCCTGCCTGGTCAGCACTTCAGCCAAAGGCAAGTCCATCTCATGAGTGCCCCTCCCATAAGTTATAACTCAAGAATATAACTTTGAAGTTACATTTTCAAAAGTTATATTTCCAAAAGTTATTTCCGTATTTCACTCTGTAAATGTACAAGCCTGTTACAGGCTTAAATGCATCAGGCTTGTAGACTTGTTCCAAAAAATTGTGCTCCCAGCATCTGGTTACCAAAAAACCTTCATGCAGAGTGGTTTAGTACACACTTTTCTGGGCAGAATGCTGGGTCACACCTAAATGTCCATTTGACACAGAATCTTATCTGGTTCAAATGGAAGTGGACTTGGTGTCCTCAACAGTAGCCAATAGCACATATTTGTCAATAAACAGGACAAAGGCCACCAGGGACAGTTTCTCAGCTGAGCTCCAGATTATAAAAGACCAGGCAAGGGAAAAAAACCCAAACCTCAAGACAGTGATGCACCTGTCCTATACGGCATGTCCATTTCTATCAACTATATTCCCTCCTGTTGACTACTGTTGAATTTCTAGGGTTTATTCCCCCCACTCTAACCAGTATTTCTGTTTGGTCAAATGGGCAGCCTTCAAACAACAGAAGCATTTCTCAAGTTACCCAGCGCTGCTTCCCTGAGCAGAATCACAAAATATTCTGCATTGGAAGGGACCAATGAGGATCATCGAGTCCAGCTCTTCTGTGAGCGGCCTGTAGAGGGATCAAATCTATGACCTTGGTATTATTAGCACCATGCTCCAACCAAATGAGCTAATTCCAGGGTCAGGTACTGACCTTCCCCACTGGGGCTGGAGCTGTGACTAGAGTTCGTTACCCAATTCCCATCACCATTTCAGCACATCTCTGGGTTCACCACACATCACCTTCAGTGGTGGAGCTGAGCAGATTGAGTCCCTGCAATACAGCTGCTTGTGTAAGAGTCATGTGACTTAAAAAAAAAAAAGCCCAAAAAATAATTATTATTATTATGAAGCCCCAGCCCAGCATCTATTCTTCCAAAAGAGGAGAAGCTCATAAATCTCATCTCAATTTCCTGTAACTCCTATTTCTATAGTCTGAGATCCGAGGTTCAGGAACCTTTTATCAATAAAAGGCTAGTTCCTTATATTTATTCTGAGGGGCTCAAACAGACTGAGAATAGCAAACAGATTTCACTGTAAACAGGATTGGCAATACATTATTCGGACATTTTTAAGCTTCTTGGAGCACAGGACCCCCTCCCTGCCCTCCCCACTTCTGATCGTGATTTTCGGTTTAGCCCTGGGAAAAACATTTAAACTTTCCACACTCCCTCTATTCTGCTGATTTTCTAAGGAACACCTCCTTACCTGTTACAGACCATTAATAAAGTGCCCTTTTTTGCTTCCTTGCCCTCCCCCACAGCATTTGGAGAAATGCTGCACAGCTGTGACCCTCCTCAGACTCCACTGCCTGTTGCCCAGGAGGTGGAGAAGGCAAAGAGGAAGGTGTCCTTTGAGCAGAGGTGCAGGAAAACAGGAATTTCCCTTTAGGGATCAGCTGCAGAGCATTACCTGGTTGCTTAGAAACATGAGATTAACTATAGCTCAGTTTCCCTTTCCTTCACACATGCACTTAAGGAGAGGCTGTAAATCAGTTTGGTGGGAGGCTCAGGATGGCTGGTCAGTGGGGTGAGATGCAGGGTCAACATGCAGGGTCACCACTCAGGGCAGGAGCAGACAAGGGGAAGGGCATGTTTTCTGCTCCCTTTCCCAGGCTGTGTAAGGTCCCTTTGGTTTGCAGTGAAAAGTTTCTCATTGCTGAGTTTCAGCCATCAGGATGAGATTCAGTCATGGAGCTCTGCAGCCACATTGTCTGTGCCAGGATTTCAGCTTTGATGACAATCAGTTGAGGGAATGCAGTTAGGGCAAAGCATCTGACAAGAAGAAGCAGATGATATTTAAAGCAAATGATATTTTAAGAATAAACGAAAGTTACGTTAATTCCTGCACCTTTTAGCAATATTTTCTATATGACCTGCCAAAGCATCAGTGATTGGCAGCAATAAACATACTCTCTGCCTGTCTGCATCCTTCATACCTCAAGGAATTGGACAGAAAGGGCAATTAGCAACACAAAGACCCGATTGCTGCTTTGCTCACCTACCGTCACGTAACACAGAAGAAGGAAAGAACAATCTAGATAAAACAGATGTGGAGTTAATCTCATGCAGTTTATGGTCAAACCAGTTTAACATGAAAAAGCTCCACTGTTAACACAAACATGAGAGCATAGCCCACAGTGTGTGCTCAAGAGCTTTAATGAAGTCTCTGCAAGAAGAATACTCTTCAAGTCTGACATAACAGGTCAAAGGACAGATGAACTGGTATCTGCCTATAAAGTATTAGAATTTGGAAAAAGATACTGGCAAGTGTGCTTTCACATTCATTCACATTCACAGACATCAGCTCCCAGACACAGAGGGGAAGGGATATGCTGTGCAGTACATACCCAATAACCTTGTGGACAGGAGCCAGCAGTGTGGTTATCATTATGCTGGATAGTTACTACAAGCTGAGGGTTAATTATTAGCACAACTTAAAAGAGAGTTTGATCCAGACTGCATAGCTACGCGCGCACACACACACACACACACACACACACGCAAAGCTTCTACCCTGAAGCACTTCCCGTCTCTTTACAGACAAGCTCAGCGTAGTTTAGACATGTCCAAGGTGGCACACCATGCCAAGGTAGCAGTGACAGGGGAACTGTAGCCAGGCAGCTCTTGAAGAGCCAGCACCTATAGGAATGGGTGTTGGGGGGCTTTTCACAGTTTTTGGTTTTTTTTTTTGCAATACCACTTCAATGGTTCTTCAAAAACAGTTAGCGTGACCACAACAAAGTTATGCTTTGAGTATTATTTGTAAGTTCTGCACACAAAAATTCTCTCCTTGACCTTGGAAATACTTTTTTTCAGGGAGAAAAGACTAGAGTTACCTTCTGCTCCACATTTTCATCCCTTACAATGAAAAGCAATAATGTCTCTGCAAGGACAGGTTTGCAAATATCAGCACTATGACTTTTTAGAGATTATTTAGTGATATTTAATAGTGAATTCAAGCTGGTGGGATGGGGAAGGCCAAGGGAATGAAGCAACAATCAAAAACTGCAGTCATCTGACAAGTTTCTTTTGTAGATTAACAGAAACTCAGATTTGGTAGAGTTGTTCCTTTTCCACAGCAAAATGCTCTTTGGGCCTACATGAACAATCATACCCAAGGGTTATGTTCACTTAATTGTCCTGTTAATTCAGCATTAACCTGACGGACTCAATTATAACAAATAGTTTTACCTGTGCATAAGCACTTGATATTCAATCTGCATTCAGTAAGAAAACTAGGAATGTGGGTAAGGAGATCAGGTTGAGTTCAGAATACACAGTGACGGGGGTGGGAATTGCTTCTTGCAGTCTTCACCTGGGATGGTGCAGATGTACAAACCTGGAGGTTTCTAGGGCAGGCACAACGAGCAAGTACTACATGCAACTAATAGATGGAACACAGTCTTCTACCAACACCACAGAAGAAAAAGAAAAAGAGTTTACCCTACCAAAATGAAAGAAAAATGACGAGCCAAGCTGGCTAAACAAGGCACTGTTTGTAAAGGGCGGGGGGGGGCTCAGCTGACAACACTGCTCTTTTATGTGCTCTCATTCTGTGTTCGGTGCATAAACATGGGCCGACGTGACCAAGGGCTCCCTGCGAGTGAACAGAGCAACTTTCCCCTGGCAGAGAAGGATTAGTGTTTGCTGACCCCGTCAAAAGGAAATCGGGGCAACCTCTGTCTCCCACTGCCAGTCCTGCCACCTCGGTAGCTGCAGGGCTTACACTGTAGCCTGCAGTGCTTACATTGTTGGCCCCAAACCTTTTTCCGTGTCTGTAGAGTTACAGCAGAGGCTGAAATTGAGCCTAATTCTCTCACAGCAAATGAGAGTGCTTTCCCACCCTGGCATTTAGCATTTCACATTCTCATGTACTGCAAACAACCATCAAATCCAAGGAAAAAGTCATAGCTACAGGGGAAATCTACATGACCAGCTGAGAAGGTCCAACTTCCAGTTGGTTAGGGCTTAAGAGAAATGCCACCCAGTGAGCCAAAATTGTAAAGAGTCCCAGGAGTCTTATGAGACAGGGCAGCTGGGTTCAGGGATCACATCCAGCCCCTGCAAAGTGCCACAACTCAGTGTTTGTCGTGAAGAGTCACAGCTGTAAGAAAGGCACAGCTTTAATGAGGGCTAAGTCAACAGGAGGGGCCTTCCAGGCATGTAATACCAGCAGCTACAGTGACTGCAGATAGAAGTAGACTGTACTGATCAAGGAAACATTTGCTGAAGTAGTTTGGCAGTGAGCAGTTTAAACAATCTCCCTACTGTTTACACCAGTGTCCTCCCAGACATGGGGCTTTTGTTAGTACCTCAAATATTGCTTTAGTAAATTAAAATGTATTTCCACTTTGCTCTGCTAGCCATTGCAATAACAGAAAAGGTGAATAAAATCTTAACACTCTTTTTGGGAATGAACGATCCTGGGACAATGTCAACAGCCTGGCAAGGACTGAGGAAACACTCAGGCATCTCCCAGTCTTCACTAGTGCCTCCTCCCTAAAGTAATCCTCAAGGACTTTCCATGCATAAATAAGCTAAGGTAGGATGAACTTTAAATAGGCCTCACCCTACACAGTCAAATAAACTAGGGAAAATGTATATGATTGGTAATATTTGCATTTCAAGCAGTGAAACTTCTTGTTTTGATACATTATACATGCTGGGATTACTAGCAAGCTGCAGACTGGATAGGTATTTTATGTGCTGCTTTTTACCATGAAGCACAGATGGTTGACTTTGTTCAGGGACTGGGCATCACTGAGAAAACTCAGGTTAAGGCAGCACAGCTAAACAGTGCTCTCCTGCTTACAGCTGTAGTTTAATTTATCCATTTACTACCTCTCAGGGCCAAATTTCACATTGTGCATCTGCAGTCAGGCTGGGCCTTGTCTGTGCTGTTAGTTACTTGTCATTCTCAGTCAGTCGCTGCTGTAATCTCACTTATTTGTAGCCAGGCTGTTGAAAGGACAATGATGTACTTTCAAGAGATTACTCTTGAAAGTAAAAATGAAAGAACTTAATTTTTTTGTTAATGGTCCCAAATTAGATAAAAAAAGCAATATAAACAAGACAATAAATAAACTGGATTTATACAAATTAACATTGAATTTGTTTGTTTCATAGTCTGCAGTCTGGAAACATGACCACTTGCACTAGGCTAATGTCATTGATTTCTGTTGCTCAGATAAGCATGCCACCAAAAAAAAGTCTGAGGTGAGGTGGGAGATTTTATTAGGCCAACAAATAGGATCAGGAAAAAACAAACTTAATGAGCCAGCCTAAGAAAAGGCATTACCTCTCCCTACAAACCCTGCCTTGCTTATATCATGGCACTAAACTCACTACTCAAATATTTCTCATCCTAGCAATTAAATTTTACATTTACTAGAAGTACAAGAGCAGCCTCAGCTTATAATTGATTTTGTTAACTAAACAAGATTTTCAGTGCAGGAGAGCAAAGAAAGCATGAGAACACTGGTACTGGAAACACAGCTTGTGTAATTTGGCCAGCACAAGCTTCGAATCTGCGAGTTCCCCCACCCCCACATGCTGCAATTGCAGCATCCATGGAGAATCCCCAGCAGTGAAACGATGGGCCTTGGGACCAAATTACCTCCCATCTGACACTGCCCAGGATTACCAGCGCTAGAGTGGGTGGGTCTGTATCCCAAATAAGTGATTTGAGAGACGAGCTGGCTCCCTTGCAGGCGTGCAGGATTCCTTGGGGACTCCTGAGAGGAGGCAGCAGTAAGCTCCTGAAGTGGCTGAAAGTCATCTTTCATTCCACACTCACTGCCACAGCACTGAATTAGGAGAGCATTTTCTGTGAGGCTGGAGGAATAATTGCATCCCATGGATCAGCAGATGAACAAGTAATGTATAGCTATGGGGCCATGTAGGCATTTTCCCTGGAGCATCCTCAAAGTCTGGAGAGGCCTAATAAACTGCTTACAGGAACCAGTATAGATATATAGCTATTAAGTATATAACCCTGCTTTGTCAGCTGTAAACATACCCACACACGTGTGGTCACTTTCTAGCATCCTTGTTATTAACAGCAGCTCAGGCATCCCCAGTGAGCTTCTTGTTGAGACAGAAAAGCAGGAAAATACTCTTGAAATTAATTCCTAGCCTATTTTTGTTTAGAGTAGCCACACAACTCCTCCTCCCTGCCTCAAGGCGATGTCAAAAGCAAAAACCAGAATTACAGACAAATGAGCCTCAGCCCCACTGCTCCAGCAGGACAGGGCTCTGTGTTCAGCTTTTCCAGCTAAAGCGTTCCTCTGCCTGCCCCTCCCAGCACAGCCTCCAGCACCAGTGGCTGTGAATGAGCCCATCTTCACAGGTATTGATCCTGCTACAAAGCACATGCTTGGCCCAACTGTCTGGATTCAGGGTCCCCTCCTCTGCCACCCTCACTGCTTTCTCTGCATCCACTTCTGATGTCAGGACTTGGGTCGACTTCAAGCATGCAGTGGAAGTTCCACACTCATAACACCTTGTCTCATGTAGAACACTAGCAGAGGAAAAAGGTATCCCTAATTCAGTTCACATTTAACTATGAACAGCTGATGCAGAGACACCTTCATTCTTCAGGGGAACCATTACACCAGCATCCAGGCTGACTTTCAGGAAAATTAACTCTCATTAACTTTTGAGGGTACTCATGTTGACGCAGCCTATGTTACTCCTTAGCTGCACCAGACCAGAGTGGCAGTTTATGGCTCCACGGTGCTGTAAATAAACACTAAACCTGCGTTTTAATGGTGGCAGGTGGGCAGCAGCTGTTGCTGCTGAATGCCCTGCAGATTGGTCTTGCTCTCAGAAGGGAAGGCACTGAATAGCCCAAAGATATAATTGACTGCAACAAGCACTTTCTTTCATAAACACCACCTGAAAAAAAAATCAACCAGCCAACCAACTAAAGAAGTTGTATGTTGGAAATAGATAATGAAAAGGCTTTCCTGTGCGCCAGCTCTGGGCACCAGGCTGTCAGATTTTATGGGAGGGGAAAATAAGACATTACATGATCGGAAAGAGCATGTTAGAGAAAGGAAAAGTAAGATACAGAATAAAATGCATAATTCATGGCTTGTGAAAGCCTTGAGGCAAGACCTTTCGGACTTGCTAATTGCTTTGCTGAGAAATAGGCCAGAAGCCATAAGAATGACTCCTACAGCCAGGCAAATAAATGCATAAAGCATTGCAACATCTACCCAGGGGCTTCCACATCACTCCTCTTGCACAGGTATGCTGCTGGTTCACCTGGCAACATGCCAACCCAGGACAAGTGCATGGGATATCAGGGTGATCCGAGCATCTAGATTTAATTCTGGTATATAGTTCTGTACATTCAGGTTTTTGAACTGCAGGCAGATACATTTATATAAACTGGCTGCAGCCACACTGCAGCGCCTTGGAGGACCCTCACTGTGTGCTCAGAGCCTTAGCATGCAACTCTGTGCACGTGAGACAGGCAGAGATGAGCAGTTCCCCCACTGCAGTAGCCAGATTTAGCCTCACTGAGCTCAATGGCAAAAAATTCAGTGGGTGCAAGATCAGATCCCAGTTGCATGCAAAAAAATTCATATGACAAGTAGGGAGGGTGAAGGCAAGCTTAACAGCTTACAGTTACTGAAGTTTGCACAAGTGCATGGTTTGGTGGATTTAAGTCAAGAACAAAGCATCAAAATCTTTTAGCTTCCTATATTATAACTACCTCCTCCTCCACATTCCCAGTGAGCAGCTTTGGATTTTTTCATCTCAGCAGGCAAAATCATAGGATTTTGTCTACTTACATGTTCAAGTCTCTCTTACTGACATTCTATCATTTCAGAAAACAATACTCCAGCCAATTGTCTGATAATATCCTGCTGACCACCACCAGCCACTGCTCTTCATTGTTAAATGTCACGAGAATTTTGCCTTAAGGACCTAAGAAAGGCTTTGCTATTGCTGTTTCAAATTTGTGACCGAATCCAATAAGTCATTCACCATGTCTCAAGAAAGATGGACTTGCCCCCAAAGCATAGGGATCGGGCACCTTCCTTCTCCACCAGCTTGTCCAGCTCCCAGCCCCTCCAGTCCCCTTCCAGCCCCAGCATCTTCTTGCTGGCCTGTTTTAACTGTCTTCCCCTGCAGTGTTAGAGAAGTCTAGCCCCTCAACTGATACTCTGAATCCATCAACAAAAAAATCTATTTTTGAGCCCTTTGATATTATTTACTGATATATCAAAAGTACCATAAAAACTCATTAATGTAACACCAATACATATCTTCCATAAAGCAGCTTATTTCCATAGGATTGCAGAAGTAAAACTACTGAAAGCACAAGAAAATAGAATCTGTCCCTTAATTGTACTTTGCTCAGTCATACTACATCAATTAATTTAATAAGGCAGATTAAATTTTTGCTGCAAATGTACTTACTTTATTACTTAAAGGTCTTCCATCTATTTCTCAGTGCCAAGAGTATGAAAAAGAAGAACTTAACAGAGATGAAGAAAGAATAAGATGATAAAAGATCCCTGGGCTTGACAGGTTTCATGGGGAAACCATCAGTACCAGCTTGTGAGTATGAATGAAGCTATCAGTTAATATGATAGTGGTATAAAGTTTCAGAGCATATAAAAATTTTTTTTCATAATACTTCAAATTACATAATGATAAAAAGACAGACTGCTTTTCAGTACCTTCTATGTAAGGATCTTAACTATTATTCCATAAATATAAAAGGAGTCACAATGAAGGCAGGAGAATTTAAATAGCAGTTCAGACATCAGTGGTGAAGTACAGTGAAGCTGAGGATCGCCAGCCTTAGATCAGACTAAAAGGCCAGTCCTAGCTCTACAGCCAAATAACCTCTAAGCTTCTTTATAACTGATGTGCAATATGATTCAAACCAAGCTGCAACACACTCAATGGGCAACTCTCTTCTACACCTTTTTTAAACCTACCTGTAACATTTTATCTCTTAATGCTACAGTCCCTTAGGTTTTGACATCTACTAGGCATGTACAAGGAATTCAGTTTCCCCAAAGCCAGAGGTTCCAGCCCAAATAAGCCAATGAATGTCAAAGCATAAAGAAGTGGAAACAACAGAAAAATGTAATTTAATCTGTGAGTTCCACCTTTAATTAAATGTTGGTAGCTCCCACATTGGATGTAAGGTAAATAAGCAGTAGCAGTAAGTAGTGTTTGGTGTAGATGTATTTTGTTCTGTGACCTATCCATTTGGTCCAAGAGAGAAGGCAGTAAAAGCAGAATGGGTCCATTGCAATCACAACACAAAGAACAGTCTTTCATTTCATGCAAAGAATACTAGCACAGATGGTGAATCCACATTTTGCAGGAAAATCCATGTGCTTCCACATTAATGAGACACGGGTTAGAAGAACACAATATTATACACTGTCGTCATTATGTCAAAAGTGATTTGTTGTCCAAGCTTAGGTATCCAGATGGTACCAAAAATACTCCAAACTTTCTATAAGCACAAAGCTTTCACTATAATTAAAAAACTATTTCAGAAAATATACCAGTTTCTCTGAGTATTTCTAGTTCACTTTTAAATGCTGAACATGCCATGTATTTTGCTTGCAGTACTTTAACAAGAAGGACATATATGCACTGGAAAACCTCAAAAGGCAGAGCTGGGGAGTGGTAGCACAGGAGAAGGGAGATGGGCTGAACCATTCATTTCAAAGTGAAGAAAAGAAGGAACCAAGAAGCCAAGAGCTATATAGTGCTTCCTTGGTGGATATACTAGCAAGGTCTTCAGAAAAGAACCAGTCTCTGGTCATGCAGGATGGCACTAAAGCAAAATTGCAGAACTAAGTGTTCCACATTCAAACCATTAAAATTAGCTCCAATGAGAAGCAGTGGCCCCTTCTGATTCAGATCAGGTTTAACCCCCTCTGTCCACAG
This sequence comes from Promerops cafer, assembly GCA_013398275.1. Classification (NCBI taxonomy): domain Eukaryota; kingdom Metazoa; phylum Chordata; class Aves; order Passeriformes; family Nectariniidae; genus Promerops; species Promerops cafer. The sequence goes on from VZSE01012040.1 coordinate 1,215,690, forward strand.
TGGGTTTATCCATACTAGAACCAAAGCAGTTGGATTTTGTAACTAAGTTCCATTATCAGCACACTTTATTTTCTGATAGAAGCCTCAAAAATCTTCATAAAAGCTTGCAGTGAAATAATTGCTTTATTTTCACTTCACTCTAGCTGACTCCCACAGGTTAGACTGTATTATTTCTCTTCAAAGTGAATTGTACAGTTTCTCTTAAAAAGCTCACCTTTGAAAAAACAGCCTAGAAAATACCAAGCTAAATTTGACAGTTTTTCCTTATGTTTCAAAGACAGGGAAGGGTTTTTCTGGAAGAAACTGACACCTTTTCTACTCAAGAAGATTGAAAATCTGCTGCAGAAAAAAAATAGGTGGAAAAAAAAGAAATAAATAAACTGCCAGGACAGTATGTGGGTGGCAGGATTCAGTCTTTAATCTGACAGGTGTATGTTAGCAGTTCTTCACAATCAGATACCTATAAGGGATCTGATTGTTTTCCTCTTGTTGTTGTACTGTTTCCTAATGAAAGCACTTGTTTTTTAGGTTAGCTTCCTGCCAGTCTCTTTGTCTGATGTCCACAAAGTGAACAGGTTAACAAAACCAAAAAGGCTGACGCCTTTTGTCATCGGTGTATTTGCTCTTCTAAGTGTCTCAAGCAAATTCGTCTTGAAATTAAAAATCATGTTGTCAACCATGCAGTAGACAATGTGGTCCAAAGACAGATTTACAGACTCGTAACTAAGGAGTAGACAGAGGAGATGGCTGCTCAGCTGAGGGATATAAATAGTAAAATCCTAGTCAACGGGATATTATTGTTCTTTGGGGTTCCCAAAGAAGCCTTAAGTGCTGGATCAGCTCCTACACACATGCTGATTGCAAGCCAGTGTCTGTGTGCAGTGGGAAGAACCTGCCCAGGGAAGACTTGGGGCTATTTCAGGACTTACCAGGCCTCAGCACTTCCCATGCTCTGGTGGGAAGAAAGATTGAGAAGGTGGTGGGAAGGCTCCCAGCAAAGCACCTTTCATTTATTCATTCCTCTTAGTATTAATAACTCATCTCTAAGAATGAGACTAAACAGCAATGCTTTCCTCTGCTCATGCAATGAAACCAAGCCTAGATGGAGATGACCAAACAAACACCAAAGAGCTTGAGAAACTGGGAATAGAGAACAAAGAAGGAAAGGAATCTTCCAGGAGCAGGTCAGAATGGCTTATTTATCAAGCTGTAACTCCACTAGACAGTAGCTTCAACTTGGTTCAAATCAAGGCAGCTTACACTCTCAGATATCACAGAGCTTCCATTATAAACCACTTTTGAAGGTTAGGCAAGTAATTGCCTCATTCCTCTATGACCTTTGCAGTAAGAAAACACAGAATCTGATTGCTGTCCTATTTCTAATTTTGTTTTTATTAACTCTCTGATTTCTTTCTCTTGCAGAACATATTCCTATAATCATCCAGGGCAGACACACATCCTTCAATAGATATTTCCCTACATTCACACAGGATAAATATGCCTTATCCATACCCTCAGCAAGCTCTTCCTTGGTCTTCCTCTCTACCCCACCAGTTCTTTCAGACCTGTGCACAAGGCAGACAGGGTTTCAGGACAATGGATATAGCACTGCTCTCTGTTAAAATACCATTTGGATGATTCTGAGAACTGAACTGAAGAGCATGAATTGACCGCAAGTTCATGCTGGGATAAAATTTAATCTGATTCATTTATGCATGCAAGCAGAAAGCTTTTATTAGCATACATTTCTCAAAGAAAACAAATTATAGTTCCTGGAGATGTTCAACATTAATTACCCTCTTCCGTCTAACAGGAAGTTTTCTTCCTTCCCAAGCTTCACTTTATCTTCTTTCTAGAAACACATACTCAAAACAAAATAAACAAAACTTCTGTAACAAACTCAGTGAACTGAAAGCATAGTACAAAGGGCCAGAGGGAGCACAGCTAATTTGGATCTTAACTGAGGTAACTCCAAAGCCCTTGAAGGAAAAAAGTGTTTCTACCTAAAGGTGATAACTAGCAACTCATAGAGATGATCAACATGAGACATCAAAAAATACATCTTCATAAAGGGGGAAAAAGTAGAACAAAGCAGGTTTATTTCATTGTACAAACATTTTGTTCTTCCTGCATTTAAAAAACCCCAAGTCAAACCAAACTGAAATCTGATTGCAGTTAACCTTCACACCAACTGTGTGCACTGCACAGAACACCAACAAGCACATGCAAACCCAGAGGGGAACTGCCTGCCACCAAACATGAGAACCACATGCTGGGGTGAAAGATGGGTCCTTATGGTAATTATCAGCTTGTAAAGGTTTACTACGGAGAAGGCAGTAGATATGTCTTAGAGTTCACATGAATTGTTAGGGGACATTGTTCGTTTTTGCTGTAACATAGTGAAGGAGAGAAGATGATGTGAAGAAAGGAATTTGGTCAGGTAGTTCTAATGGTCACCTTGAAAAGAGAATACCAAGATTCAAGGCCTTCTCCACCAAAATTTTCCATGTTCATACAGAGAAAACATGTCATTAGATTGTCTGTATAACTTGAAATAAATCCTCTGGCTTTCATGTGTCTTTTATCCTCAAGCCTCTCTAGAAATACATTAAAACCATGAGACACTCAAACACTAAAAAAGTAGAAATAAACCCCTGCTAGAATGCAGTAGGAACACATTTCAGTTTTAGTCAAGACAAACACAAACCAGTAAGAAACGAAGCCTATGGGCATCAATATTATCTGAGTACCAGAACTCAAGTTTGGACCCTCTCTGTAAAATCAGAATTCCTAAATGCTACTTCCACATCCATAACAGCCTCTTCATTCTTTAAGGATGCTGCATGCATGAATACATATGTGTAGCAGGACCAGAAAGCCAAGAAGAAGTGGGCAGCCCCTGCCAATCTTTCTGTCACGTAGCCATCACATCAGCACATTACGCTGTATTTTCCATGCAGCTCCTGTGTTTGGGCTCCAAAACTGATCATTAGTATGATAAATTAAATGAGTGGAAACTTTGGCTCAAAGAGCCCAAACTGCTGCAGATCTGAAGTCAGTCACACTTCCTAAGCTTTGGTTCATTAGTGAAATGAGAATATAAGAGGTCAAGTGAACATTCAGTTCATAATTAAGTGCCTAAATGACAAAGCTGTTTATTGGCTTGAGTGACGCAGCAAGGGGGTCTCATCAGCGCTTGCTGTGGGCATCCAGACCACTCCTGCAACTGGCTTTCGTAATCAGTCTCAGCATAAAAGCAAAGGACTCACTATGCATGAAAATAGATGAGATCTTGCATGGAAAAAAATTGCTCTAGAGCCATCTGTGGGATGGGCAATGAAATAATGCTTCGACTTTTCCCAAAAATTAAAGGATGTCAAGGACTTGAAAAGTACTAAGATCTGACCAGTTAAAACAAAATCTGAATATAACTTGATTATTTAATTATTTTCCAAACAATTTTGAGACAGATGGGTATCAGCTTCCCAGACCTCCTGAGCTACACTGGGATCTCAGCACCTGAGAATGGCTCCTCTTGGCTGGGTGTGGACAGGAAGTGTGCACCGTCCTTCTCCTGCAGAAATGGGCTCCCATCACCAGGGTCAACCCATCAACCACTTCCTGACTTCACAGGAGTCACACTGATACAACCTTCAAATCCTTAAATTAAAATAAACTCGTGATGACTGATACTGTCAGCTGCAGCTTGGGCAAAGGATTTTACAGCATCCCTTAGCTGTGCTAGAAACCAGAACAAGGTGTTTCCTCTCTTCATACACACAGTTGTTGAATGAAGATCTCCTATCTTCTTTAATCCTTCTAATAAGGATAAGGAAATACATAATGTTTTAAAGTTTTGAAAGGCCAACACTGAATGCATCAAAAAGACTGTCTACCTTCACAAGAAGAAATGCAGTTTAGCCAGTAAAAATTCATACTCTGTCTTCTTTCCAATGTCAATAACCAAACAACTTCTGCAAGAAAACTGAGCACAAGTTCTTTTAACCACCATTATGTCCCTTAATAACTTTTTTCTATAATGGGAAGAAACAGAAGACCTCAGGTAAGAGTCTAAAACTTCAAATCGCCCCTTGTCCTGTATCCAGAGAGATCTTAAAAACAAACAAACAAACGCGAAAAGTCAAACCAACAACAACAAAACAAACAAAAAAACAAACAAGAAAAAATGAGAAAAAAATGAGAGTAACAGGAACTAAATGTTTTTCAGTGGCATTAATCATCAGGCCAGGAAGTCCCCTACACAGCCTGAAACCTGAGAGCAAGGAGAGGGACCAAATGTTTCCCAACTACTCTTACCAGCTACTCTTGGAATCACTCAGGTATTCTATCAGAAACAGGCCTATGGAGTACCTTATCAAAAAGGGGGAGTCAGTGGGAATTTTGTCTCTGAAAGATCATCTTCTCATTTGGGCAGGATTTTTATGTTTCAGCAAGTTTAAGTATGACATGCTAATGCTGGCCACAGTCCCTCCTGCACTATCTAGGTTTCTAAGGACCACGCTCTTCCCCATGGGCCGGCTTCTGTTTGCCTTGTTACTCTCCCTGGGCAAACAGCCCAGACAGATTTATGTTTCATTCCTTGTATTTAAGACAGTAAGTCTGAAGTGGACATTTCATACTATGTATTTTATAAATGCTGTATCTTTATTAAAGTTACAACTGCAGTTCATGTTTATCATGAACATCAGTAAGAGCCAGAAAACTTAAATCATGTGTCAGATGCAGTCATATGAAGGATCAGATTTTAAGCTATCTTCATTGGCATTGCTTTCATTTGTCACAGAGCCAGGTCTCTCTCGCCCTTCCTATTTCTCACTGAGCCAAGAGAAGCATAATGAGCCCTCAGTTGTGAACTACCCTGACTGCATACACCAAACACCTATTAACATACATTAGGGGTTCTTCAAAAAGACTGAAACAAAATGCTGAAGTACTTCTATGTGGCCATTAGTGCACAACAGAAAGACAGCCTGTGCACGTAACTGCTCCCTCTGCTTTGGCTGCAGTTCAGAGCTTCAGCTGGAGCCCTGTGAAATGGACACTTCAGGCTGTGATATGGCTCTCACAACATATGAATAACACATGGCCTCCCAATCGTCAGGGGGTTTAGTGCACTGTTAGGTGCATCTCTTGAAGAAAACTTAGGAAAAACAGGCTGGAAGAGTAAAAATGTATCCAGGCCATTCCATGGGTATGGGTAAAGCATCTCTGACCTTAGCAGGGCTCAAAAGGAGCTCAGACATATGGAGCATCTAAACAGATGTGTTTCCTGGTAATGGGCACTACATAAGAGCAGCTTTGGACACTACAAAATGCACTCATCTCCACAGTTTTAATTATGATAAAATGAAGATCCAAAAGGATGAATGCATTAAATATAACAAGGACTGGTATATAAATCTTTGTTTTTAAAATGAACTCTGTAACAACATATTTAATGAACATTTATTTTGTAAACAACTGGAGTTATACTACCAATTACACTGCCAAAAGAGAAAGAACATAATGAAGCAAATCAACACTAGATTTGCTAGAAGGTCTAGAGAGGTCTCATTTCTGACTGCTAATAGTAAGAGATGCTAATATTAAAAGTATAAAAAACAAGGTTGCTCATTCTTCACAAATATACTAGGTCTGAATTACATTGACCAGCATCAGGAGTAACTTTCAAGATACTATGGCATAAAATAAGTTTTAATTTATTTCTGAAATTAATTAGTGGAAAATTAATAGAATTCCTCAAAGTATTACATTATTATAACAAATATGCCTTGAATCATGCTATCTAATTAAGTAATGGGAACAGGATTAGAGTTATCTTTTAAGTGTTTTTGATAACATCTATTCAGATTCAGTGGGATTTCTGGTTTTATAAAGAAATCCTCTGCTTAAAGCTTACAAGTCCACAGGCATTCACGCTGTAGATATCCAGGCTGTTGCTATTACAACCATCCCTAGGAGATGCCGATTTAAATTTTTGTTCATGGCTATACAGCCTCAAACTACAGCTGAAATACAGCCAGCTCTTTGCACAGAAATATGCAGCAATTATAATGAAGTAAAATTCATCCTGCAGTCCTCCACCTACAGTCCCTGTATTTAACTGGTTGGGGAGATATAAAAATAGAATAACAGGTACAGAGATGTAGAAAAAGACATTTATTTCTTATAAGGTGCTGTGATGCCCTTCATCAGCCCAGCACTGACACACATTTCACTGCCTATCTGATAATTTCTAGTCCTGAATACATTTTTGAGATCATTTTGATTTCTACATGACAAGACAGGTATTTGGCTCTTTCCCTTTAGACATATGCCCTTAAGAATCATTCTGAAACAACAGCAAGGTTCAACAACATAGGACATAAACAAATAATGTCTAAATGGACACTGACAAGCTAAAATGCCCATGGTTGCTTCTTCTAGTCCAACAGAAGTCTGTCTTTAAAAGTGAAAAAGGAAATCAAGCAATCTCTTTGTAATATTTTCAAAAACTCTACACATACTTCAGAAGGCAAGTGACATAACCTTGAAATTGCCCTTAGGAGAAAGAAAATTGTTTGAATTTCTGTCCAAGTTAAGTGGACAAAACAAAAAAAACAGGAGAACTATGAAAAGTCCATTATATTTTTAACTCATCACTAGTTTTAACACAGTGTTTTGAAGACTGTCATTTTTAAATGATGGTATGTGATGGCTATGACTTCAGGCAAGTGATATAATCTGAGGTCTCACCAGCTCTCCTAATGCTGAGGCTGGTCAGCGCTTGAACAACAGCTCACACAGGAAAGACAGAGAAGGTAATGTTGGTAAGTGACAGCACACCAACCCCATGCCTCGAGTCAGGTCCATGCAGTTGCCAAACAGAGTCTGTCTTAAGATGAAGTGTCAGTACACAGGTGAGTTCATGCGACTGTGGAGCTACTGGGCATGATTTGAATTTGGTGTCATTTCATCCATTCAATGGGACAGAGAGCCCAGACTTCTAATTTGTTAGAGAAATTAGGTATTAACCTTGTTAAAATTGCATGCTGAAACATGCAATCTGCACTTTGTCTCACCTCTTACTGCTCCTTTATTTCAGTGCCAGGGTTTCCTACATCTGGAGAAGGTAAGTCTTCCTTCCATTGCTGACAAATACTGTCAGGTAAGAGACTGCCCTTACAAAGACCATGCCCACTAGGACTCTTGGGTTTCCAGCATTAACTTTGGCTTTTTATACCTGGATCTGAATCTTTATTTTAGGGATTCACATTTATAATTCTTAGGCCTATTTAACTTCACTTTTATACAGAATAGGATAACTTTGTAGTTGTACAGCACTTTGCCTAAGGTTCTCCAGACAATTTAATCTTTCCAAATGTCACCTGAACCTACAAAGAACTCCACTAAATGAACATACCTACAGGCAGAATGAAATCCTGCTGAGTATGGTGACAAGTTATAGAAGAGTTAAAGTAATGAACAGTTACAGCACCTTACTTTTGTCAGAATGAATGGATACATTAAAAAGGTTTCCTTCTACTTTTGAAATTTCCATGTATTTGAAAAGCATGTCAAACTACAGCAAACAAGTTGAATGCTGCTGTATATCTTGTAATTAAAGGAAAATTATTATTCTCTGTAATTAAGTGCAAAAGTCATTAAAAATAAGCCTCATACATAAATAAAAAGTACAGAGAGAAACATTTTCAAGACTGACTATAGCACCTGCCTTTGGTCATCCATCAGAGATGCTTAAGCCCCCACAAAGTAAAGATATATAGATACCCTCACTGCCAGAGTTAACTTGTGTGAGTTAAGCATTTGTATTACTTCTTGAGACAGAGGCTTCAGAATCTGTTGCCTCATAAGATGCTGAGATTCATGTTAGTGACAATTATAGTTACTACTGTCCAAAGCTTATAAAGTCTAGATGTCAAGGATCCAAACAGGAAGCCAAGCAAAATCAGAGAGTGCTGGGACTTTGTGACTAAGTGATCCACCCAGAGATATAAACTATGGCAAGGATGGGGAACCAATGGGGCTGATATTGTTCAGGTTATTTCTTCCAGTCTGTCACCCTTCTTTTTCTCCATTATTTCTGTCAATGCTACAATACACTCCTGTGTGGCCCTCCAAATACTTTTGAAGGCCATGCACCCCCTCAGCAGAGCAAGAATGAGACTCAAGAAAATATTTAAATCTACAGAAACCGAGGAATAAACATGTACAGAGTTCTGGATCAAACCCTGAGTGAGTAGTGAAATAATGGTCAGCAGGACCTTGACTTGTCCTCTGATAGCAGAATGGTAGAGTTCTACCCTCCCAGCCCATCTACTCTATTAGAAATACACAAAATAAACATTCAAACCATAATTATTTTAAAGTTGTAATAGCAGCACTTGTTTGCCAGAGATGAACTGCACAATTATTCACCTCTACATATTTCATTCCAAGGAATGTAAGGAAAGATATGTATTACTTAACACACATTTAGACTATTGCAAAGCACACAACCAACATATCATCTAAAAGAGGATGAGGACATTGCTTCTTTCTAGCAAGTGCAATTCACCACATAAGGAAATATATTTTTGATGATCCTAAATCAAGCTTCCAGTAGGGAAGATTTTAAAATATTCTTGTATTGTAACAAAATGTTCCCAATGGTGTAATGAAAGAAAGAAAGAGGAAAAAAAACATCTACTGACAGGAAATTAATTCTTGAGCATTCCCCTGCTTGATGATGCGCTCCTACATTCTGTGCAGGCTTTCCATTTTTCTCTCTCAGTATGTAGAGAAATTCACTATGGAGAATATACAGACAGAACAAAGAGCATGAAGGTATCAGTTTATTAAATGCATTTAGAAGCTGAACAAACAGGGGGGGAGGAACTTGGTTTGTGCATCACCACACCTAGTGTTTATTCCTTCTTTATATTCCTCTCTCCTCTTCTCCATTAGATTGTCACTCCTGCTTCTGTTCTCTGAAATCCCCTCTGGTGAGAATGGAAGAATTGTGCCTGGCTTTTAGCATCTCTTAGCTGACACAGCTTTGAAATGTCACTTCCTTCTTTTAAAAAATAAAATAGAAAATCTCTTGATGGAAAGGGAAAATAGAAGCCCATCATTATATGCCTAAATATCAAGATGTAATTCCATTTTTAAAATCATTATTTTTTTCCACCCCCAAGTCCAGCCCATTTAGTAAATTTCACCCCTTGCTGTCAGTTTTAGTCTCCCTATGAAAAAGCTGAAAAGCCCACAGAGGCCATACTTTCACCCATTAGTTACATGACAGAATATATACTTCCTGAAGCTACTTCTGCAGCCAGCACATGCACCTACAACAACATCTCAGTTTGGTGGGATGATACCACTGCAAAAGCATCTTCATGAGAGCAGATACTTCCCAGTAACTGGCATCTTGGATTCTTCCTGGATGTGGAACAATGAAACTAGAGAGGAAGGATGCAACAGATTGAAACAACATATGCTATCTTCAAATAGAATTCTATGTCAGCAATGCTCCACAGCTTAGCTAAGACATAATGAAGAAATTTGCACGAGAAATAAACAATTTTTCCTTTTAAAAACAGAGGCAGAAAGGGTATGGAAAACCACTATAGCAGATGTCTGTATGATTCCTGCAGAAACCTTAATACCAGCTGGGCTGCTCGGGACCCTTTCTCACAGTCATCAGAACCTGGGCTATCCCAGCTCTTCCAAGCTGGGCAGGATGGCTCAGACACAGCATGGCTGTACTGCCTCTATCTGCCTTGCACACCTCACATTTCTCTGGCTCTGTGCATCAGCCCAGAAGTCTCCACCTCTGCATGCAGACATGCCAGTGTTTGCATGCGTTGCTCATATCTGCAAATATTTAGCTGCTGCCTCCCATCCTCTCCTTACTTCTTCTTGGGTCTATATTAACATGATGGGTTCCCCAGAGAGCAGGAGGCACCTCCACATATGCAAAATGTCCCACTGAATGGGAGCATTTGGAAGACAAATCATCTACTTCATACTCTAAACAGCTGGTGTTACAAGAGAGTGCTGCAGGAGCTGGAGATGCAGCAGTAGATGGGGACCTTCACTGCATGAGGTCTTTCATGTGGCTCTGGGCAGCAGGGCCCTGTGGGGAGGTCTGATGGTGCTGATGGAAACACTGTGTTGTCCTCACCTAGTTTTCCATCCTGAGCTCTTGACTTTCTAGCACATCAAAGCTGTTATTGATTCTGCAACTGATAGACAATGATACTAGCAGTTATTCAGATTGCATTGTTTTGAGAGGAGAGAATGAATTTTGAATTATAAAGCAAAAGAAAGTTTAATTACTACATAGAGCATATGCTGCCATTTTACAAGAAACTGTTCTGAAGAGAAGCACAATGCTCTGCCACCAAGCTCCCAAGCGACAAAAATCACACTCTCATGAGTATCAGACTCGCCATCTGTAAAATGTTTTTCATCTCTAGAAGACAATGTGAGAACTATGTGTTACAAATCATATATTTTGTGACAGCTATTATCACTTGCTTTGGAGCAGCACCTTAGAACAAATGTTTTTTCTGCCCTGTAAGAGCTGACATGAGGCATGAAACTTCTTAATCTATTTAGTAGTGCAAGCAAGGTGATAATCAATATATGTTTCAAAATTTCTTTTGGATGATAAGAAGAGAACAGGAGTTTTTTTCACGAACATAATGTCATTCAAAGGAATTTGCTCTGTAGGATGACATTTTCCTACACAGCTACAGGAATTTTAGATAAGTCTGTATGCATCTGTACACATGCATTTTAAGTTCCAGAAAGGGAAATTAACCATTCTCTCACAAATGACTGAGAGGCAAAGCCAGAAACATACTACTCTTTCTAAGAACAGATAACTTTTGTATTCCTTCTCAAAAATGCCCACAAATTAAGGATTAAACTTGGTTTAATAACTATAGTTTTGAGCAACAAGAGACCAGAGGCAGGCCAGCCATGTTAACACAGAGAACCAGACTGAGACAGTTGCCGGAAACATAGAGCTACAATGTAACAAGAGACTGTCAAAACCCAAGGGGAATGCAACCTGGAATCAAGGGCCCTGACTGTACTCAAAATCTGAATTTCAGAGGTTAGGATGATGCAGGTCAAAATTATGTGGAGTGATCCCATCAGCAGCTAACTACATTAACACACCAGAGCTAAAAGAATGGCTAATTTGACTCTCTTTTCTGATAAATCTTTTATAATCAATCCAAACCAAAACTAATTTCCAGCAATTGTACTGCTCTGCGAGTAGACAGTGCCTTAATATAATTATGCATAGACAGGAAGAGATAATGACCTCTGATTCAAGTCTATTATTTTTATGGAACATGAAGATACATCGCAGCATTATGTGAGCTGTTGATTAAGATCAGTATGCTACATTAAACAAGTTGTTCTCCCATAAACCACTGCTGTTTTTTTCCTCTTCCATCGAATCTTGCTGTCCTTTCCAGTCACGAGGAGTTACCTGGTGAGGGGCAAACATAACTTTGGAGGAGCTACTACTACTACTACATTGATACCGATCTACATTCAGAGCCAGGTATTTGCATCCCTTTCGCCGGCACAGCCTGTGGCAGAATAGGAGAGCATCTCGCAGATAATTTATCCAAAAGCTCTCTCCATATTTATTCAACAGTAGAGAGAGAAGAAACATTAAATTGAGTCCTCTGATAGTTAGCGGCTTCGCTTCAAATCGAGGTGGTCCGGACCCGGAGCCGTGCCCTAACCGCGGCCGAGTGACCGCAGATGTCCGCTGGGGAGCGGCGGGCGGGCTCTGCCCGCAGCTGGGGCGCCCCGGCCAGGCCCCATGGGGACCCCGCGGCGCGGCTCCCGTTACCCCACGGCAGAGTAAGCTCCGGCGCGGCCCGGCCACCCAGATCTCCCCCAAGCCCAGCCGGAGCCCGCAACCCCCGCCCCGACGGCCCTCGGGTGAGGCTGTGGGTGGCAGCACTGCCCGGGGGGACACGACAGTGCCACCCCCGCAGCATCCTCAGCGCGGCGGAGCCCCCGCGCCCAGTCTCTGCCCCGGGGCCCGGCGCCGCTGGCCCCAGCTCCGGGGATCTCCGCGGCCGGACAGGCAGGCACCGCGCTCGGGTGAAACTTTGGCCCCACCGACCTCCTTCCCCGGCCCCGCACCCGCGCCGCCCCCGCTCCGCGGAGCTGCGGGAGCC
>VZSE01012040.1:1228211-1253936 GCA_013398275.1 Promerops cafer
CTCTCCGGCCCCGCTGTGCCCGCGGCAGGGCCCGCTCCGGCCGCCCCCTCGGGCGCAGGAGGGGCCGGCCCCGGCGCTGCGGGGACCCCGAGCCCGTCCCGCCGCAGCGGCGTCTGTGCGCTCCCTGTAAAAACGCGTTTATTGCCGAGCAGGGGGGCCGCGAGCAACGCCGAGCGCGTGCCCGCGTCCTCCTGCTGTACCTGGGGACCGGAGGAAGGTCATCCCTAGAACAAGTGTCATGCACCCACGGCAGCAATGGAAGAACAAAAGTATGAGCAGCAGAGGGGTTTTCCTCGAGGGGATGAAATCAGTGCCACTATGCATTAAAAACACTGATAGTTGCATTCTGATTTAGCTTGCTCTTGGTAGTCTGTTCAGGCTCTCAAATTTCCTTTGAGGTGAATTCTTACATTGACTGCCTTCGTGTACACCGTTTTTCACACAGCTTGCACAGTAATTGTTACCAAGGCCCTTCTGTGTCACTGAGATTTGTTCTCTACAAACCTGACGAACAGCTTGAGCATTTCATTTGCATATGAGGCATTTCATTGCAATATACCACTATTTGTACCTTTGTGCAGGTAAACAGCAAATTTTCACATGATCCAGTCAGACCAGTATAGCACCAAGAGTTAGACTAGCAAAACATGTAAGCAAAATCTACAAAGTTAAATATAAACAAACTGGGATCTAGAAATGGTGGCTCTTTCAAGTTTGAAGTGTTTACGTGATCCCAAGCAAACACTCCACACAACCAGTTGTTTCACCCAGCTCAGGAATGCAGTGCTCTTCCCACAGCCCGCTCTGGTGATTTTGCCATTACGACTCAAAATCAGATGGAGATGGTAAGAAAGATAAGCATCTAATAAAGATTCGTCACCACTATAACATGCAGCAGTCAGCAATCCCAAAATGCAGTCTCCAAGAGTCTGAGGCAGTCTTCAACTGTTTACATATCAAGACTGGAAAATTTTGTACAGGTGTAAGGATACATGAATGCCATGACAAAGAGTTTATAAACCTGAATGTAAGGAGCAGAAAAAACAGCTTGTAGAAAAGAGAAAGTGTCTGAACTCAGACAGATTTGCACAAATCACAATGGCAGTCTTTGCCTTCATTTTACACTGGGAGGACCTGTTTTTTTTTCCAGGCATTATCCAAGTGGGCTGAATGCATCAGTACCACATTTAGAGGTGGAGCTGGAAACTCAGCAAGTGTGGCTGTGGGAAAAACAGGTGAATTACTTCACAGCATCAGTTGAAATGGTGTCTGCCAGAGGTGGCTGGAAATCCCTAATCCACACTGCAGCTCAAAGCAGGACTACTCCCAGTACCAGATGGGGACAGCTGAGGCTTTGTCCTATTGTGTCTGAGCATCCTCCAGGAGCTGGGGTGTCATGAGCTCTCTAAATAGCCTTTTCCATTCTGCACTGGCCTGCTTGTGAGACCTCCAAGTGGCCATTTGTTATGGCCAGCACACTAGCTGGAAAAAGGAAGGCAGTATGAGATTCAGACAAATGAATGAGGAGAAGCAAACCAACTTGCAGCCTTCAGCTGCAGAATCATAGACTCACAGATTTGGAGTTGTTTGGGATGGAAAAGACCTTTAAGATTATCAAGCTCAGCCATCAAACTAATACTGTCAGGGCCACGACTAGGACACGTCCCTAAGTCCCCTAAGTCTGTTAAAACCTCCAGGGATGGTGATTCCACCATTTCATTGGGCCGCCTTTTCCAATGCTTGACAACTCTTGCAGTGAAAAAGTTTTTCCTAATATCCTATCTAAACTTCCCCTGGCACTACTTGGGACTATTTCCTCTTGTCCTGTCACTTGTTACTTGTGAGAAGAGAATAACCCTCACCTGGCTACAATCTCCTTTCAGGTGGTTGTAGAGAGCAATAAGATCCTTCCTGAGCCTCCTTTTCTCCAGGATAAGCCTCCCAGCTCCCTCAGCAGCTCCTCACAAGACTTGTGCTTCAGACCTGTCACCATCTTCTTTGCCCTTGTCTGGATGTGCTCCAGCCCCACAATTACCTCAATGTTTTCCTTGCAATGAAGGCCCCCAAACTGAAAAGGATTCAAGGTGCAGCTGTACCAGTGCCAAGTACAGGAGGACAGTCACTGCCCTGGTCCTGCTGGCCACACTCTTTCTGCTGTAACTCCTCACTGCCAGCCCCAGCTGACCTGTGATGTTACAGCTGTGATTCATTTCTCTTGCAGATGTCCCTAGAGCTAATTACTGCCTTCACCCTTCTCCTTATCCTCGTGCAAGAACTTCCCAGCTCCACTCTCATGGTGGTTGAGAGTGCAGCCCACGTCACTGACATCTCCAGGCCTGCCAGGTACCTGCACTTGACCTGCACAGTCTGGGTCTCAGAGTCAGGCTGGGTTTAAGATGTAAATGATTAACACTGTGGGCACAGGGAAGTGAAAACTTCTGCTTAGAGAGAGGAAAAAGGCGTTAAACCATTCTTACCTGGGAAAACACCTGCACTATGTTGCCCTATACTCTGAAGGCACAATAGCAGAGGCTGGTGTGGTCAAGAAGCAGCACAGGCTGGGGCTGCCAGTTCTTCCTGTGCCAATGGAGGCAAAGCCATCAGCACAGCAGCCTGCCCTTCTCTTGCCAGCAAGTGAGGCAGGACTTCAGCCTGGAGTTCAGCCTGTCTGCTAGGTCTGATCACTCCAGTTTCTAGCCCAGCACATCAATATAAGCTGCATCGACCTCATGCTATATTAACACCATGGGCCATGAGGTGTTGTGAATGAAAACCCTGATCCAGTTTCAGCAGGTGTGCAGCTGTGTGCAGGGAGGCAGCAGCCATGTCATACATTTGTCCATACGAGACTTTCAGATGGCTCTCCAGCACCTTCCCCAAACGAGCTTTGTGGTTAGCAGAAGCCCTCATATGTAGAATCTCCTTTGAGATAATTGTAAAAAACATTGCAATATATGCAGAATCAAGTGCTCCAAAATGGAAAGATAAGTCTCAAAGTTGTAAGGACATTTAAAAATTGTAAGATCAACAGGGCATCCTGTATAAACATTTTTCTTTAAGTTTTTAAGTTCTTCCCTGCAACCTGGGGTCTGTGAATCACCTCAGCAAGAAAGTATGAAATCTGAGATTCTCATATAAAGCAGGAACACCAAATGTTATGTTAGTTGTAAACTCTGCAAAGGCTTGTGGAAATTAACTGTGAAAATGCTATATGCCTTCCAAGAAATAACTGATTGTATGCTGTGAGGAGTAAAAAACTTCTCTTAAACATGAAGTGATTTCAGATTTTATTGCCTTATGATGTTAAAGGACTATTCTATAACTGAAAAAGCAGGTTAGATTTAATTAAGTCCCTTGGCTCAGGCTTGTTACTTAGGGCAATGCTGTAAACACTTGACAGAGACTCTGAACTGGATAATAGCAGGTTTATTAAAAAAGGAGTTTGGTCACATATGAGAAGGCAGAGAGTCTGATACGAAGTTCATGGGCAACCTACCACTCTTCTGCATGACCTTTATCTTTTTTTTTTTTTTTTTAGTGTATGCAGAATAAAGATGTTAAAAAGATTTTAGTTTCCCATCCTTTGCCTATCTTACCAGTGAGTGATTTAATGAGTTGAATTCTCAGTTTGAGAAGAAAATTTACACTTGAAGATTGTGTAATAGTAGGGACAAAGCCATCAAATTCTGCAGCTCAGCTTTGTGCCTGTCCAGATGGAGGGTACCTTGTGATTCCTGCTAAAATGGCAAGGGAAGGTATCTGACACAAAGGAAGCTATTTCTGAAATTAAGGAAGACATTTATGCCATAGTCGCTAATTTGTTTCGCCTTTATAAACAGTTCTCCATATGAACAGTAATTCTAGGCATGGATTTTTTCCTGCTTTTGTTTAAAATAGTTCCAGACCAATGGTGACCAGAAAAAGGTGTTGTCTACCTCAGAGAAGCGGAACTTCCTATCCAACCATGCTTCTGCCACCTGTGGCTGCTCTGAGCAGAGCTACAAGAACAACTTTCCACTGATCCTTTCTAGACCTCCCTCTGCCCACATTCCCAAAACCTCCTTGTGGAATGCCACAGGTCTGCGGGGTGTTTCTCTGCCCATGAGAAACAGTGTTTCAGGAAAGGTCATGAGCATTTGGGTCCTGCCCCTGCACTACTGGCATCGTCCTTAAGTCTTTGCATGTGCTTCTGGCTTGTTAAAGGGGCTGCAGAGTATGCGAGGATCTCACTCTATTTTTAACCCTTTTGCTGAAGTCTTACAGGAAGAGGACTGAAAATGGATGCTGTCTTATCCTATAGTTGAATGAGAAAAAAGGAGGAAAGTTAAAGTCTGTAACACAGGAAAGTAATCCACATTCTTATTTAACTCTTGTATTTTACAGATACATTACAACCCAGCTTGAGTGGTCACTCCATTTTAAGGCAATAATCATGCCACTGTAGGTCTCATCAAGATTTTATTTTCCTTGCTTAGCCCATATCTGAAATACCAAGGAGGGCCAGCCTGGAGAAAAAACTCATTAGCTCTCCCAGATGAATAGGTAAGCAAAGATTTATTTTCTATTACCCTGTCTGACAGCAGCCACCCCATAGTCTGGCTCCTCTGCCCACACACATGTAAACAATGGGAGGGGTACCATGTAAAACAGACTTTCAAAGCAAAACACCAAAAAAGTCAGGAGAGAAAGAGACAGTCTAACTCAACCAAGTCAAGAGGAGACACTGAGAAAAATGTAACAAGAAGATTAAGCAACTGGAGGAAGTAAGGTCCTGCAGAAAAAAAAAAAAAAACAAACCCAAGTAAGATATGAAATATAAATGCTTTATGACTTCTTTAAATGAAAAGGAGTGTACACTAAGATGTGTGGTCTACTTGTCCAACCAAAGTGTGATAACTAGCAATGAATTCATTTATAAAGTGTATATAATCAATAAAATGAATACTAGTTTAGAAATAGGAGCGTTGTGCCCCACTAGACCCATCTTCCTCTTAGTCCCTTTTGGATGGAAAGGGAAGAAGAGGGGTGATAATTCTTGGCCCTGCCTCAGTGTACCACTGAGCATATTTACAAACTCTGGATGTTGAGCAGCCTCTCTCTGCTGTGTCTCCTCCTTCCTCGACTCCCAGAAGTTCACCATGTAGGCCACACTGATGAACCACAGTGATTCACAACAACTGGTGCCACATACTGGCAATAAATAGACTATGGAAATTGCTGGAAGATCTTTATGTGCTATGTGTAAGTTTCATCACACACTCTATGAATAATGCCAGGAGTTACAGTAGCTTTTAACTTGAAAGGTCAATTTGTTTTATTTGCTTGCTACCAAGACAAAGTTTGTTTGCATTGACTTAGTAACAAAATGCACTTGGGTATTTTCAAGTCTGGGTCTTTTGGGGTGATAGGATGGGATCACAGGGACAGCTTTCATGTGCTAGAGCTGTAGAGGTGAGTTCCTTCTGATTCTTCATCAGGACAGCTGTTGTGGTGGGAGCAGGGCTGTGTGGGTCACTGTTGGTTTTTCATTTTCTTTGGTAAGTGTGGTTTATTTTAAGGTGTGATTTATTGAGAACACATGCTTTATTTGACAGAGGCAGTGGGAAAGGCTGTTCTCTGGCCTTCAGGCTGGTTTTCTTACACTAATTTTGGTTTTCTTCTGTTCTTTAATGCAGATGAAGTTGGAAGAAAAGGAGAGTAGTTATGTAAAACTCATTTGAATATTATGTACTTGTGGAACAGATTTCTTTCTGTAGGCATGAGCCTTTCATTCAAAATCTTCCCTTACTAGGGCAAAACCCTTCCTTGATTCAGAGAGGACTTGACGCAGAAAAGGTTCCATCTAGTTTTTGGAAACTTGTTTGTTATTTTTTCCCTTTATTCTGCTTTTATTTTCCTTCTGTTTCTGACGGATGTGGGATGCAGTTGTCTCATCCATGTGACAGTATTGTGTAATTCTGCCCCTTTGAGCCTGACTTGCTCTCACTCGTCTGTGACCAGCTGAATTCAGGACCTTCAGATTCCCTTCTATGTGCTCCAGCAAGCTATGAAGGTTTGTTTCCCCAGTAGATACTGAACAAAGGTTGCAATGTTTACCAGTAAAGGGATCATTTTTCCAGCTCTAGAGGTTGTGTAGCGCCCTAAAGGCCAGGAAAAAGACCAAAGAAGAAAAGCTTTCACCTTGAGAACGTCTGAGCATCTCCTAGGAGATTCCATCTCTTCAGAATCTGCTCCCCTAACACAAGTTTCATGGTTTCATTCTGTCTGGTTTCCATGCAAAGGTAGAGATGCCAGCCTGGTGCAAGCAGTGCCTTAAAGAATAACCCAGGAAACGGAGGGGCCAATTCTGTGTCAGGGCTTACTGCATGGAAGGAGAGAGGGACAACAAGCAGTGGCTTGGTGTGGTGTCTCTGCAGATGGCAATGGTGGCAGAAGGGTCCTGCACAGCAGTGTAAGCTGGTGAAGTTGTGCAGGAAGAAGCAATCCAGCTGGACACTGCTCAGGGGTGGCCATCCCTGCACAATGTTCAGCTTCAGGTCACCTTGGCTAGCCTGGTGACCTTCTTCTGCCTGAATTATCTTGTTTAGAGAAACTTGTGGTACATTCATTGTATACCCCAGAGATACAAGTCAAGGCCTCTGCAATAGTACTTGCTGGCAAAGACTGTTTCTGGACATAAGTACAAATATTTAATATGGGGTAAATTATAAATCAGCCTTCTCCAACAACAACCAGAAGTGAATGCTTCAAGTGAAAATGGAGATTGCCTGGTCTATTTTTTACCCCATGAACATTAGGATTGGAAACAGGGCAGCAGGTAATTATTAGTGTTCAAGCACTGCAGTTGCAGTGGCTGTATAAACAATGCTAACATTGCTGACTTTTATACACAGCTTTCCATCTGCAGATTTCAAATCTCTTGTATATTACAATTTTCTGTAATTTCCTGGTATAACCAGTCTGAAACAAAATCTACAAGCCCTGATATAATATTTGATATTACAGAAAACAACCAGTATATTTTTGCAATAAAATGTTTGTGGAGGGATTAATTATGTGTGATCTATTCTGCGTACTTCACCATAGTAACAAAATGAATTGGTTTCTTAGAAGCCAGCAAGCAAGTAGGCTTCTTTTGAACTGCCTGACCTCTTTCACAGCACTGGAGATGTCAAATATTCTTTAAATGCAACATTCAGCTAAACTGCCTGTCAATGCAGCACCCTTCCAAAGCAATTCAACCTTTTCCTTTCTTTTTGAAGAAGGGGTTTCAATTTTACATCCAATGTAAAGTCAGTTTGATTGTGAAAGAGATGCGATAAGAGCTTCCTTCCCTGACCTTCCCAAACAATATTAGCTTGGAAAGCAACAGAAATATAAACATGCTTCAAATGGAGGGGCTGTACCCTGTAGCTGATAAATAAACTGGTATTTTTTTGCGGTAAGAAATGGACGACACTGATGCATAACCTGACAGACAGAGGCTTTTGCAGTATGAGATGCACTCACTAATGATTCCAAGCTCTTTCAGAGCAGGCATTTTCAAACCTTACTTATATTTCACTGAATATTTAATGTCACAGTTCTGCCAGAAGCCTCTGAAAATAAGGAGAATTAAAACCCATCAGTCATTCCTTAGCAGAAGAAGTTGATGATTTAGAAAGTTCCTCTTTATTGTGTTTCAAAGTATGACCTTGGGGAGTGCTAGAAATGTCCTTGTGGTGCCTGTAGAGGCAGTTTAGAAGTCATGGTTGGTGGTATTTCACCTCAGCACAGTTAACTGCAAGCATCTGTCAGGGTTTGTCATCATCTAGCCAATATGCCCTTAAAGACTAATCACCTTAAAAGTCAAGTTAGAGATCACACAGTGGAGCCTTTACTTAAGCAGGTTTTGATGTCCTTGCTTTGGTGTGGTCAGCAGGGCCTGCAGTGCTGGTTTGGAGAACAGCACCCCAGTCAGGAAGCGTTTCTAGTGAGAGGTGGCTGCCTGCTTCCTTCTGATCTATTCTTGTCCTCTGTTCCAAATGCACTTTTCAAATCAAGCTCTGGATTTCAAACCCATCCTTTAAACAGAAAAATCTGAAATCTGGAGAGAAAACAACAGCAATATCTTGTGGGTATGGAGTACCAAAAAGAACTTTCTGTGCTCAGTTTGTAGGTGTTGGTGTGTGCATGAGCACTTCGGCAGGCTGAAATGACAACTTGCCTGTGATTCAGTATAGGGATTTCATTAATGTTGCCTTTCCCCATGTCCAACCTCTCTCTGCATCACCCAGTCCCTCCTGTATCACAGAGTTGGGTTGAGGGGATAAAAAGGGATGGATTTGTATGTATTTATGCATTGTTCTCCCTGTTATAATAACTTCTTTGCAAAAATGAGCAACAGTTAACGAGGAAGGCAAAAGTATGAGGCATCCTCACTTAAGTCAGCTTTGATGGAAATGTTTGTACTTTGCTTCTGAGAGAGGCTTAGGAATACATCTATTTATGTTGCAGCTCCCTTGACTTGAACTGGCAGACGATCACAGATACCACAGTACAAAATTCAGCTGGTGTAATTTGAGAAGAAATTTTGGAGATTGAAAATACCCTTTAATTCTCCCTTTCAAAGAGCCCAGAAAAGGCATTTGGTGCAATCTCCTACCTCTCAAACCCAACACAGTTGCAAGTGATGGGTTTGAATGGAAGTCCCAACAGCAATATTTATCTCCAGTACTGCAGAACTGTTGAGATAAAAATCTGACAAATTTCCCAATTTTGTTAAGTTCTAGTAAGACTGCCAAAAGGTGCAAAACTTAAAAATAAAAGATTTTCTTTCTCATGTTTTTATACAAGTCAATGGCTTATCCCATTTGATCCAAAAGAACTTTTGTGGGAGCATTTTAACATTCCAGGATGAGGTAAAAGTGTGACCCACATGTAGGTGTGCTGGAGAGCTCTGCCTTTTGTATTCAGTGATTTTTACCAGCATTTACAAATATTGTTGCATTTTATTGCACAACTGATTTTGAAATATGTGTGTATCCAGGAGCTCTTTCCTATGATCATTGGTGAGAAGCATCCCTGAAGTGTTTGATGAAGAGGCAAACTGTTCAGTTTAACATACACAGTTAATTTCCTTCTTAAGACGGAAACACTAGGCCTTAAGGGGTTTTAAAATGTACTGGGAACAAGAAAGACAAAAACCAATGGCCAGAAGCCGAAGCCAAGATGAATCTAAATGAGGAGATTTTAATAGTGAGTCAGTCATCCAGAGAAATGACGATTTGCCAACTCTTAATTTCTTCAGAGAGAGAGCGTGCCTTTCTAGATGTGCCATACTAACAGTACAGTTTATTCAAAAGTGGGTTAATTGTGTGAAGTATAATGACATGTAAAATAAAAGCTTTATCAGAGGATCTGCCTAATGGTCCTTTGCCTTTATTTTTGTGAGATTTATTTATTTTAAAAGAGTATTGCTTTCTTCTCGTTTTTTCCAGCTCTTGCAGACACTAGGTCAAAGTATTTTAATTCCATTTCTTGCAGATATCTACCTTGGAAAATGAAGCCATTGAGCAAAGCAAAAGTCATAACAGCAACTGTGGAGTGATAACAGTTTGCAGTTAGTGCTCAGCCAGGGGGAACTAATTCACTCATTGACAAAGCTACAAAGCTGCCGTCAGACACATTTTTTTTGTCGCTATCAAACAGATTGTGATTAGATCCACTGACAAAGGTAAATGGTTTGATAGTCATAATTTAATCCTCTTCTATCAATTCAGCAAGACAGTCACTAAATCACACAGTCAATTTTTGCGAGGTTATCCTGAATTTATACTCAGTGCCACAACATTTGAAAATACATGTTGCTAAATAGTTGTTATAGCACAGTTCATACCCATGTGTATACCTAACCTGAATGGCCTCTCTGCCAAAGGTATGTATAAAATTATCGTGTATGTACCTGTACATAGACATGTATGGAATTAATAACCATGGGAGTACACAGGAGAATGTTGTTGGTGGAACATAAGCATGTGAATGTCTGGTTTATTCAGCACTATTTCTGCAAGTCATACACATCTGTGCACAAGAAGCTACTGCCTCCTGCTCCTCTTATGTAACTCCATAAAGACTTATAACATTGACATGGTATCTGCAAAGAGAGGCTCAGCGAGTCAGTGGGTGCCCTGTTACCAGGTGATACTTGTCAAGAGCTCACCTTCCCCATTCAGATTTGTTCTGAGAGTTAAAACACAAATATTGACACACCTACAGAATGTTATCAGCATCATTCCAGATGATGCTGGTGCAAATCCAGAGCACCTGAATTTGAAAAGTCTGGATATTAGTTTGGCTTTGGCTGTGGCTTACAGCATACATGATCTTATGTAAGTCACTTAATTTCTCTGAATTCATATTATCTTATTTATAGGACTGGATGCTCTTGGTTTACTATGCCCTACTTCTCCCAGCTCTTGTGAACTGCTACACTCCTGTGTCTTCATGTGGAGGTAGTTTCAGGAAAGCTATGTGGTTTCATTATTGCCTGTATAAACAGAAAGTAATGCCTGTATTTTGGTTGGTGGAAGTGAAGCAACAGTGATCAGAGTTTTTATTTGTGCAGGTTTTAAAGTAAGGTATCAGCTATACCCATGTTCAGTTCTCTTTCATATCTTCTTTTTGAGTATCTCAGTTGGTACTGCACTCTATGATCACCGGGAATGGTTCCAAAGTTCTTAACCTAAGGCTATCAGTGCAGGGAAATGGTGTAATCTCCCCAGATTATGGAAAGGGTTACAAACCCAGTACCAGAAATTCTCAGATTTCTTCTCACTGCTGTTGCAAAAGATACTTGCTTAAAAGTCCCTTTCCCTGCCAGGAAGAAAATCTGGGGGAGAGATGAAGTATGGTTTTGCTCCAACAGTATCGGAAGAAACCTAAGAAAACATGCTCCAATTTTATCCTAGAGGTGAAAGGGCCGATCAAACAAACAAACAAGCAAAGTAAGTAGTGCTTATTGCTTTGAGACATCTCATAATTTCTGAGCTGATTTCAATTATTTTTTGAACAGCTGCAGGAACAGGGATGCTCTACCTTTTCTGAACAGCTGAACAGATGATATATCAGTTTTAAATCAGTTCCCAGCTGATAGGGAAAGGACTGCTATCAGCTTAATAGCACCATTGCTGCAGACAAGCAGACGTCATTTCTGAAGGAAAAATATTGGGAACACTGCTGCTTCCTGAGCCCAAAGGAGACAGGCCTGCAGCCATCAGTTATACCTGGGTGCACCGTGCCGTGTGTGCAGACTTAACCCCACCACAGCGGCCTTGAGTGAACAACCACAGCCTCATGCATTTTACGTGCGGTAAAAGCCACGGCTTTATTCCCGCCCTGGTCCTTCGACTTCTGCCAGAGCGTCTTTCTGGGAAAGCTGGAGCAGCAGCACACAATGCACAATATTACACCTCTCTCCCTGTTTCTTCCCACAGACCAGCCGTTGAGCACTGGTCAGGAGCCATTAGCACCCAGTTCAAACAATGTAAATTCTATGAGAGCTCATTGTTTTTGTGAAGATCGCATGCAATCTGTTGCCAAGCAGCCTACACAAATATTTAAAGCGTGACTCTTTCTTCACACAGTTTAAAAAAACCAAACCAAAACAAAACAAAAATAACAACAGCTTTTACTTTGTAAAGGCTGAGGCGGAATTAACCCCTTCCTGCACAAGTACCAGACACTGACATGACACAATTGTTGACATGTGCATACATTCCATGGGGATGATGCTGGAGAGGACTTGACTTGGAGGCTGGCTATGTATTTATATATATATTGTTATATATTTTGCCAGTACAAGATAGGTCTTTCCAATTCTCTCTTTTCTTGAGAGGTAACATTTTTCTGGCTAACCCTAATGTAACTACCCAATTTCTAAGGATCACCTCCTCATCCCAAATATCTCCAGGGTCCTGGCCCACCTAGGAAGAATAGCTACATTTGATCATGTTTTTTCTCTCCCTCCATTCCTGCTGTTGTTCATATCTAAACACATGCTCAGCTGCTTTGCTGAAATCGTCAGACAGGAACAATGTCCATTCTGTAAAAATGTTATAGGAGTGCCAGCTCTAAATTTCTGTGTAGAAACTTGGAAGTAGACACATATTTAAAAATACTTGTTATTATTTTTACTCCTATCACACTTCAGTCTCACCAATATGAGTTATCAGGCTAGGTTTTTCTGTCTCTGGGAACAGTGTCCAGGCACGGAGCTGTCTAGTCAGGCAAGAATTATCATCGGTATCAGTATACTGGATAGACTTCATGAAAAAACAGACCAAGTACAAATACAAGCAATGGCTTGAATCCCAGCAGCACTTTTCCATAGGAACAGGCCTTCATACAGTATGTACCTTTGTGTGTGCAACTGCAATACTCAGGAGTCATTTCCCAGCCAAATGAAGCCTTTATCAGTGACTCCAGGGTCTGATTGCCAAGGAGACATCTGTGATCTGTGAGGAGTCAGGATTATGAAGGTAATTAACATGCCCCTAAGATCTGCCTCCGGCATTTGCCATTCATTCATGCCACACATACCTATCCCATAAGAAAAACACTGTTTTCAGGACATTTTCTGACCACCTCTTTTTTGCATTTGATTTCTGAGGTTCACTTATTATTCTGCTTTCTGAAGCCAAAGTTTCATGTTCAGAGCAGAATCACATAAACGTGATCTGGGCTCCCTGAAGTTGTAAAATTTCATGATACGTCTTATATAAGTTCTAAACCAATTCCTCTAAACTGATTTCAGAATTGCCTGAAACACCATTTAGTATGGCCTGACCTATTTTTGCTAGATAAACTTTAAAACAGGTTGGAAAGTATTCCCATTTTAGCAATGACCTTGTTATTTATAACCAGGTCTTGATCCTATAATATCTATTAATTATAATAATTTTCCTCAAAATGTCATTTATCCACATGTTCATAATGACATAAAATCCTTGCCTAACTAAGGTAGAAATAAGAGACCTTATTGTGGCTTTCTATAAAAATGCAAATACCTACAGCTAATATGCCACAATGGGATTATAAGGGTGGTAACATCAATTATATGCATTACTGTTTTCTACATCGACACATTAATTCATAAAAGCACAAGCAATTTTCAAGATTTATCTTACTTTTAAGTGTATTTACTGACTGTGATTTACTATACTCCTTCAGTGAGAACCAAAGACCAGTAGACAAGTTTTTCTTTTGTTGCCAGTTTGCTTCACCTGTGCTTCTCATGCATTGCCAATGAGATCTGCAGTACACACAAATGAAAAGGATCATTTAAACTCCAAAGAAGCAACTGAAAGTAACCAAGTAAGAGCGATTTAGAATAATTTGGGTTGGAAGTGACTTTGAAGGTCATCTACTCCAAACTCTCTGCAATGACCAGGGACAACTTCAACTAGATCTGGTTGCTCAGAGTCTAGTCCAATGTAGCCTTGAATGTTCCCAGGAATAGGACATCCACCCACCTCTCTGGGCAACCTGTGCCAGTGTTTCACCACACTTGTAAAAATTTCTTCCTTATAACTAGTGAAAATCTACCTTCTTTTAGTTTGAAATCATTACTCCCCGTCCTATTGCAACAGGCCCTACTAAAAATTTTGTGCCTCACCATAAAGGTCCTTTCTGGCCTTAAAACCTGCATCCCCTTAAGAAATGGCATGCACTGCAGTCGGGGGATTGAAGACGAGTGCCTGTGTGTCTGGTAGCTCATGTGCCATCTGACCGTCACGGGCAACATGAATCACATTAAAGCAGCACATCTGAGTCCCGATAGTTGATAGAGAAAATCTCCTCTAATGCCCTCCGTGGTTCGGAGGCTCCGCGGAGCCGCCTGCGGTGCGCGCTCGGCGGGAGGCGCCGAGCCCTGGGCACCGCTGCCCTCTCCTGGCGCCTGCCCGCATCTCGGGATGAGCCGGGGGCCCGTGAACGCTCTGCGATGGGTGGGACCCTGACAGCCGCACCGCAGGGCCCCACGGTGCGGAACAGAATGAGGTTTCCTGGATATAACCCAATTTACAGGTAACTCCAAAGGGTTGTGAAAGTCTGTGGCAATAAAGATGGTTTCAGTGCTTCCCTGCCTTACGGGACCAGTCCCACCCCTGCTCCCATCCTCACCTTCTTGCACTCCCCAGCGGGACATGCCGGGGTGCCTGCAGCCTGCTGTCCTGCACCGAGGAAGGCAGTAAATGGAAGAGCTTTTCATTAGTTAGAGCCCCTAATTTGGGGATTGTGTAAAGCTTATTCCCATTCCTGTAGTTAACCTGAAACCCCTAACACATGCGCTGCCAGTCTCAGTGGAAAACAAATCAAATGTGTGTTGCAGTGCTCCACAGAGACATGGGGGAGAATTTGTCAGCCCTGGACCCTAGAGATACACAGAGCCTTTTTATTGTTTCAACTTTGAGCAGTCATTTGTGACTGAGTCAAAAGAACATAAAACTGTTACTTTTTCCAGGCACTTTGCATCGGCACCTTTCCCTGTACCAGACGCAGGGAACTCAGAGCAGCGTGCTGCAGATCAGTCCCTGCTGCTCATCCTCTGAAGTGCAGGACTTTAATTTTTACCACATCTCTCCATTTTCTTACCTGTCTCCATTCCTGGGCAACTCCTGAGGGTACAAGAATGCTGCAAAACACTCATTGACTTTCTCTCCAGCCAAGTCCGTGTTCAAGGTTCCTACCATGGCTGGGACAACTTTCCCTTGCAATACAGGGAATAAAACAAAGAGAGAGAGGAAAGTCCTTCAAGCCTTTCTCTGGCCAGGGGTGGAACCACAGGAGGAGGAGCAGCCTGAACATTCAAGAAAGACCAGAGGAGAAAGGGAGAAAAATTCCAAATGTGGTACATGGCTGTTGCGAGAACCTTACAGCCCTAACCTGCTGAGTGGTAAAAGAAATATTCTCCATTCCCTCTGTTTTTATTTTCCTTCTCAGGGAACTTTGCATAGCTGGAGGAGGAAAAGAAAAATAACTATCTTAGATATTATTTCAGTACTTTAATTTCTGTTTCAAAGAATCCAATTTATTAGCAGCAGTACCTGAGATTATACTCACCAAACAAATTCTCAAAGGAAGCCTCACCCTTTAGGTGTATTTTTCATTATACAATAAACTCTGAACTCCACCAAAGGTGTTTTCTCGTAATGTTAAACTCAGTGCCTGACAATTATTGTCCAGCTCCATTTGGTGCCAGAAGTGCATTCAGTAAAAAAGCAATAAATCCTTTCATGCTGTTTAATAAAACGAGAAAATGTGTTGCTCACACTTGGATGCTAGACTTTATTACACAAACACAGCTAAAAAAATAAATGGAGTATTTCCTGTTTAGAAGTGCCTATGAGTCACATGATGTTGATTTTCTCCAGGTGTTGCAACTCTAAATGAAATTTTCACTTAAGTTATTCTTAAAGAAGTGAGCTATTTCAAAATGCAATAATCAACATGTTGTTAAAGGTGCAAAAACCATTGTAAAAACCCCCAAAACATTCAATGTGCTGTAATGAAATTAGATGTGGAACACTGCAGTTGCCAAATTATTCAAGGTATTTGTGAGATACTTTGCCGTTCACTTCAGTGCTTTTCTGTGTTTCTACTGAGAGAAAAGAAAAAGCAAGGAAAAATCCTATGAGGTCTGAAAAACCCTTTCAACTCCTGATCTTGTCTCTTTGTAGGGAGCTGGGGTTATTCTGTACTCTGATGGCCTGGTCTTGGTTAGAGGTGCCACTGCCATTGTAAAGGAAATGCCTGATATAAAAAATTATCTTCATCAAGGTGAAAGTGCTAAGTGAAAATCACTCCTTAAGCAGGATTGTCTGTTCCTTCCTTTCCACTAATTTAAATGAAAGAAAATTCAGCCATACATTGTCTCATTGTCTTTTAATAGATGAATCCTTCGGGTTTGGATGTGTTCCATACTGCTCATACTTGCACAACCCACGTGAACCTCATCCAGTGATGCTTTGAAGAATGTGATGAATATCTGTCATGCATGCCTTATTCCTCCTCTCTCTTGCCTTTCATTTACAGGCTTGTGTGGGCGAGTCTCTCCCCTTTGGGGACTTGGTGAGGGGCATTTAGAGATGCTCAATAGTCTGTATTTCTGTGGGAGACGTGGAGCAAGAAGCACTGAGCATTAGGATGGATCTAACATCTTGCTGGAATTCCTCCCAGAGCTTCTGAACAACCACCAGAATGAAGACTCCTGCCCAGAGTACCTTTATGCACAGTGTAAATTCCCTGCACATCTGAGGAGAGATCTCACCCCAAAACTTCAGAGACATCTAGACAAATTCTGAGCCCCAACCATCTGTTATTCCTATCCATGATAATTTTTTGGTCTATTACATGAACTTAGCATTGCCTCTTTTGTATTTAATAGCTGAAGTTGTATCTCCCTTCTGTTAATCTCTTGCTCAAATCTTTCCCAGGTTAAAATGGCTGAGCACACTTACACCACTGGGGTCAATTACTCCTGTTGGTGTTTCTTACAGAAAAAAGCAGATCTCTATCATTGGGTGCCTCACGCCTTTTCTGAAGACTAACATTAACCTGAATATCCATAACAGGCACTGACACTGCACTTCTATAAATGTCAAAGAACAACATCTCCTTAGATATCATCCAAAAAGCTCTTGTACCTGAAAGAATTACTCAAATGGCCACAATTTCATACACAATGAAACGGGTCAGAAGTGACTGCAAACACTTTCCAAATGATGCAAACTTTGTAACAGGCCCTCAGAGCACATGGAGTTTCCTTACCAGCTTGATCAGCTGATGGCTCTGCAGCCACCAGAAGAGGTGGGATCACCCTGTCCTCCCACCCCTCTATTTTGCAGGACAGCACCTGCAGTCATATGAGTCAAGGAACACACCCATCTGAAAATTATTGCGCTTTTCGGAGGATTGTTTTTTGTCTAGATCAGTTTGCGGATGCAGTTGGCCAAACAACATGGTTGGTTGCTGTGGTGGGGAAGCAGGGCAGGGAGAAGAGGGTGGGACATGCCTTTTTAATAACTGAGAAGGCTGGAAGGGCTTGTGAAACCATCTCATAGGGTTTTGCAAGCCTAGTGTGGTGTGCATCTCCCTAGGGTCCTTTTCTTCCGGAGGCCCCAGTTCAACATTGCAGTTAAATGACTGAATTTCAAGCTCATGAGTAGTTCCCAAGGCATTTCATATTTAATTTCAATTTAATTGTATTATTAACTTATATTTAATGATAAGCATAGATTTACTCATATGTGCAGAGCTAGGTATGTGTTCATGTCTTCTCAGGAGGAATATCACAATTGCATGTATGAAAAGTAATGGATTTTTCCTAATGCATTATTCCAGTTATGAATTTATTTGGCTCATTAATTGAGAGCTGATTTATTCACTCCTTTTCTTTACTGACAGCAGCAAGTTTCCTTCCACCAGGGTGTAACTCCAGGACTCAGAACTTTCCATTTAACTCCCTCTACAGATTTAGTCAAACTCTCTCTCATCAGAGTTGGTCTTACAAGAGGGTTTTTGCTGCTTAAAAATTTCTAAGCTCAGCAGGATCAAATGTAGGCTTTTAAATCTGCATCTGAGCTCCCCCATACACTTTGGGGGCTGTGAGCTTCCCACATCATCTCTAATGAGAGATAAAAAAGAAAACCTCTGAGTCTTTCCCTGCGACTCTGGGAACCAGAAGGACCACTTTGCAGCAGTTCTTTTTCCACTGGGGTCATGGCACAATGCAGAGAACATCTCTGTAGCCTTGTGAGGTCAGATGAGCACAAGTGACATGGGGAACAGTGATAATAACAGAAATAGAAAGGTGAATATAGTTGGGATTTAAAAGGGATTTCAAAGACACTCCAGGAAAACTAAATATTGGTATTACACAATTAAGTGAAACCTTCTGCTGGTCTAAAATATATATGTTAAAAAAATCGGTCTGTCTGAGTCAAAGTGTGATGCCATGCTGCTTACATTATATATGAATAGTAATTGGAAACAGGACATCTGCAGAAATTAACTGTTAGCTATTGAGCACTAAAATCTCTAATTGAGTTTGTAAGCCCTTAATGGCACAGTTAACCTTAAACATAGCTCTGTGCAAGCACTACCTGGTTAACAGTGGTTAATAACTCTAACAGCTGATAACATTTCACACCCATGAGAGCACCAGATTAGC
This sequence comes from Promerops cafer, assembly GCA_013398275.1. Taxonomy (NCBI): domain Eukaryota; kingdom Metazoa; phylum Chordata; class Aves; order Passeriformes; family Nectariniidae; genus Promerops; species Promerops cafer. The sequence goes on from VZSE01012040.1 coordinate 1,246,420, forward strand.
AAGAGACTTGGTGGAATGATCTCAGCTCACTGCTCTTTTGGACCACAGACATAACAGCTTAACCTTTCTGAGCTTAACCTTTCTGTTGTAACTGGTCTTTTTGGGCTTTCTTCCTTCCAGACCTGTGAGTGATGAGAGCACCCCTGCACGTGTGGTGAACTGCACACACTGCCGTGTCCTTGGAGCACTTCCTGGCATAGCAGCAGATAGAAACTGCATGATTGATAAATCCATCTCAGATGGGCTGGAAGAAGTTTCTATAACTTGAAGTGTCCTTGAAAGGGAGCAACACTGTAAATTACACAAGAAGGGCAAATTCTACCCCAAAGTATTGAGGGGAACTGAAGAAATCAAAGCTGTGAGGAACAGCTCACTACATGCTTGGCTGGGGACTCATTCACAAATCTTAATCTCACATCCTCTACCATTAGACCCTGTGCCCAGAAAACCCTAGGACTGTGGAGCCCAGGCAGACCAGCTCAGAAGGACAATTTCAAAAGTGTGGGCGGTTTAAAGTGATTGGTGCAAGGGGCAGAGCTGACAAGCAGGTGGAAGAAGTGTTGTTGAAAAAGCAATAATTCTTTGTCAGCAGTGAAAAGTAAACTTGACAAATGGATCCAAAGCACTGTCAGCTTTAGGTGTCTTAATTCAGAGGCTTGCAAAAAAAATACTTCATTACTGCCAACTTCCAGCACATATCTAAGCAAATTAATTCGGCAGCTGCTCCAGAAGAAGCATGTGTATGTATATGTATACATATATGTGTGTGTTTGTATATATGTATATATTTTTTTTTAAGAAGCAAAACCCCTAAATGTGGATTGAATAAATTTTTGAAGAGACACTCACATCTCCACTGCAGACCTGCATTATTAAATGTGCCAGAGCTCCTCTGAGGCTGGCATTTACCTGGAGAAAACCATGTGAAGTCGGCACCTCGGGCTGTCCTGAGGGCATCCCTGCAGAGCCCAGGCAGAACTGTCAAATGCTGCCCTCACCCACTAATGGTAGAACGAGGGGCAGTGCACAAAAGCTTGTGTGCATACCTGCCCCTCTGCTGCAGGGTGTGCTGAATTGTCAGCAGCTGAGAGGTCCTGTCCTGTGGTGTCCTGTCCTGTCCCTTGTGCTCCCCAGGCAGCAGGCACAGCCCAAGATCGCAGCTCTTCCTTCACCTTTCGACGGCAACTGCTCTTTTATGGCTGCAGCGTGTGACTGAAGCCAGGAAATGAAAATCACCTTCTTTTCTCAATTTACTCACTTGCCTTAAAAAATTGTGCTTGTTCTTATGAACCCTTCTTTTATATAATTTTCACTAACAGTACTTAACATGACAATGACTTTGATGATAATTGCCCATTTTCTGGCTGCTTTTGCTGTACATGAAAATTCACAAGAAAGAGGTACAAATCGAACCTTTGAGCAGGCAGATGTCTCTGAAAACAATTTTTCCTGCCCACTTATGATAGAAATTCTCTAGCATGTTTTGTACTTAGCAAAAGCTTTTGCTGACCAAGATAAATAAATAAAACAAAACCTGCAGGTCTGTGCAATGTGGAGCTTGGATTTAAAGTAAATCTTTCTCCCATGCAGAGATTTAGCCCCTCTGAGGCTGCTGTTTTGTCACCTTTTACAGCCTTGTCTCCTAGGCACCTTCAGAGTTTACTGCAGCTGACATGGCTTCCTGTGGACTTTCACCTACGCACTGCCCTTAGGTACCTGCACGAGTTGATCACTTTGCTGCCATTACCCTTTTCCTATTTTCCCATGTGTTTTTACGGCAACTTGTGGTGATTTTCTAGACTAGCTGGGGTATCTGGGGCTTCTTTGTGCCTTTGTTAGATGTTTTGTTTTTCTTTCTTTTTCCCCAATGGCAGTTATTTTATTACATCCCAGCCTGTGTCTCCAGGCCTCATGCTCTGGGATTCTTGTTTGGTTTTCTCATGCAGCAGCCCTTTTCCCTTACCATTTCCCTGATGCCTTGTATTGCATTTTTATTACAGCAGAGGCTGTGTCTACAGGTCCTTCAGGCTATTTCTTCTGAGACTTTTATTGGATTCTCAATAAATATGTTTGCCATTGGGGGTCCTTAGCTGGTTTCCTTACCTATTTTTATTGAAGCTGTGCTTCCAGACAAAATGTTAACCAGCTATTTCAACAGCAATCTGGTTTCTCTTCTGAGCCCTTGCAGAGTTTCTTACGTGTTTGCATTGGCTGAGCTACATGTCCTGCCTTTTTTTTTTTTTTTTTTTTATGTTTCCCTCATGTTTAAGACCTTTTGTTGATGCAGTCTGGGTGCTTTTCTGCAGCCGTCTCCATTTTACCTGGCAGCACAACTACACCTTTGTGGCAGGCAGCAGGTGGAATGAAAACGGTTCTCTGCAAAGCTGAGAAATCCTATGATTTGGGTAAACAAAGACAAGCAGGTCACATTCCTGCAAAAAGCTGCTGTTTGTTAAACTGACATGATGATTTTTGCTTGGGTAATCCGTGCTTCACTGAGGTACATCAGGGTGCATCATCATCATTAAGAGAGACGGATTTGGTGCCATAAAGGATGGTGGGTTTGTTGTCCTGGGGAAGGTCCTGTGAGGAAAGACTGACAAATCCTTGCAGGCATGTCACCAAAGTCCTAAAGCTGGAGGCTCTCAGTGGACCCTGCCATGAGGATTTTGATCCAAATTTTCACAGAAATTCCAATCTTGAGTCTTGGTTTAGTCCCATTTCCATGGTTATTTGTGATATCAATATATAAGTTAGGGAGCAGTGGCATTCCCTGGAGACAGACTGTGGAAAGGATGATGCAGCAGCCAAGATACAAGGGCAGGACTGGCAGCTTTTTCTCCCCAAAGACCACAGTTGCACCCCTGTCCTAGTCCTTTTCCCTTTGGGTTTGTGGTACAACTGCCTGGTGTTCACATCAGAGAAGCCACTGTCAGGACTGGTGGGTCTGCACCCTGTCAGTATGCTGAGCCCAGACAGCAAAACACTGTTGGGTAATACTGGAGAGGGGGGAAAAAAAAAGCCTCTCTCCAGCCTAAGCTTAAGTCTTCATCTTTTAAAGTAGTTTTTGTGTGTTTCATTCGGTTTTCTTTTTTAACTTGGGTGAAAAGGCCTATGTGGTCAATGTATATGTGTGTTTTTGCATCTCTAACTGCTCTTCTCATAGTAACTTTTGAACTTATGGACCAGTTTCAACCAGATTTGACTGAGAAGGAGCAATCACAAAGATAGGATGCTCCTGCAATTTCTGTCTTAAATAAACAGCTGGGTAGAGGAGAGAGTATCAGAGAATCCACACAGGAAAGAGCCATTCTAAATACTTTAACTGCAGGAAAAGTTTAGATCACAGTTAATGCTTTATTAGACATAAAAATACACCAATCATTCAAGTTGTCTTTCCGGGATGAAGACCATATCCTGTGTGTAGTAAAAGGAAATTCTGATTGAGCTTTTTCTGGTGCTATGGACATTTATAAAGTCTTCTCTCACAAACACATGCTGCAAATTTAGCCTAAGGCAGTTTTCAAAAAACCATCAGCCACAAGATGCAAATTCATTTGCAACCAGGATTTGCTCCTTATTATATAGACGTAGATATTTGCTTGGAAGTAGTTATAAAGCTGTTCTGTGACATTTATTTTATCAGTACTCTAGAAAATATCAATAGGTATTTTCCATTTAATGTGACAGACACATTAATAACCCTATATTTTAGAGGGAGTATTTGTATTTTGGGACCAGAGGATTTGTCTCAGAGCAATAAGACATTGATAGCAAAGAAATGAAGACAGTCACCATCAAACAAGTCCACTGTCTTACTTTGGAAGACTATTTCTCCTTCAGCATGAAGCTGTTCTCCAGGCATAGAGAAAGGTGGAACTATGTAATGATACACTATATTTTACCTCAGAAAAGGAAAACTGGGACACAGTGAGACTGATACCCTTGACTTCTCTGGAGTGTACAGGTGATCTGACTGAACTATTCCTAGGTCAGCAGTGAGACTGGAAAGACCCTGGGAGTCACATCCACACAGACAAAGCTACTGGGAAGAAGCTCCATTTATTTGCTGATTTTGGACACAAGAAGTAAAACTTGAACTGAACAAAAGAAATGAAAACAGAAGCTGTAAATTCTTAATTTTTATCCATCGTATTCAAATCAACAGGGAGAATTTTGTGATGTGCTGTTGAAGACTTGCTTGGCCCAATAAATCAGTGGTTCTTCAACATTTTGCCAGAAACCCTGCTCCTGCAGGAGTCATAGGGATTGCCTTTTAATTCCTTCAAGAGAGTCAGAAACCAGGTTTGTTCTGCCCATGGCTGGGGGAAGATGCAGGCTGCAGTGCAGCACATGAGGCAGGAGGATTTGGCATCCAGGTACCATATCAGGCATCTCCTAGAGCACAAACTGCCACTCTCCCAGGGGCAGCATTGGCTCCAAAGGGATACTGAGCTTGGGAAAAGCTTTCCCATTCCAAAACCTGGATTTCTTGTGAAGGATCCATCACACCAGCTTGTCATTCTGACGCCCTTGAACTGACGGGTAAACCCCTGCAAGGCAGCTCATCACTTCTTGTTCTCCTGTAAGTGGGGACAGTGACACAATCCTTGAAGGGGATCTTCTCTTAAGTATTTGTCATGGTTTGACGCTGGCCCAATGCCAGTGCCCCCATGAAAATATATTTTCTTTAACAAACTGCTGTGAGATGTGACCAGGAACAGAGCAGAGCAGGCTCTAACTTAGAAAGAGAGGGAAAAAACTTTATTAACCTACAAACTAAAAATCACGAACACACAGGAAACAGAATGAAAACCTTTTAAACTTTCCTTCTCCTCCCACCCAATTTCTACCAAACCACAGTGAGACAAAACTTTGGAAACCTGATTAAGTTACCACTACTTAGGTAAACAATTCTCAGTCCATCAGGGGAGGGAGGAGTCCCTCTTGTACTATAGTCCTCCCCATGAAACACAGTTGAACCTTCCCATGTTTCCATATCACACATGGCACTGCCCGGAGAAAAATCTGCCATTGTGACATCTTCCTTCCATGTACAGTGCTCTCACCTCCGTCCATGGACCGAAACTGCTCATAGGGTTCTTCAAGGATGCTTTGCCAAGTGCCAAAAAACAAACATGTCTCATTTTGGGACAACAGTCCCCCCCATTTTCTCATCCCCTGGGGCCAAGGGTCTCAAGAACAGAGCTCTTCTTCTCCCTGAAGACAGAGGGCACCACCACACCCTCTTCATCTTCCTCTGTTCACTCTACTCCTTTATATAATGTCATTACAGCAGGTCAATCTCTTGGCTCAAGCTATCGTATCTACCTAAAAGCAGTCTCATGTATTACAGGTAGCTTAGCTCAGTCTATGGCTATACAAAAAAAGTCCAGCCAAAAGCAACTCCATCATCTCCTCCCATTTCAGCTTCTCTACATCTTCTTCTTAACATCTCAGGTCCCAGACTCTCTCTTCTCTCTCAAACCACCAGCCAGGAAGACTAATGTTTCATAGTTTCCTTCACCCAGGAAAGGGTTAAAAGTCCGAGCTCCCCTGCCCTTAGGGCACTGAAATCTCATGGTGGCACTCCCACATGCTGGGCATCTTCCCCCCCTGCCCCCCTCCTGGCCTCCTCTGCCAGCACAGGCTCGCTCTCTCTCTCTCTCTCTCTCTCTCTCTCTCTCTCTCTCTCTCTCTCTCTCTCTCTCTCTCTCTCTCTCTCTCTCTCTCTCTCTCTCTCTCTCTCTCTCTCTCTCTCTCTCTCTCTCTCTCTCTCTCTCTCTCTCTCTCTCTCTCTCTCTCTCTCTCTCTCTCTCTCTCTCTCTCTCTCTCTCTCTCTCTCTCTCTCTCTCTCTCTCTCTCTCTCTCTCTCTCTCTCTCTCTCTCTCTCTCTCTCTCTCTCTCTCTCTCTCTCTCTCTCTCTCTCTCTCTCTCTCTCTCTCTCTCTCTCTCTCTCTCTCTCTCTCTCTCTCTCTCTCTCTCTCTCTCTCTCTCTCTCTCTCTCTCTCTCTCTCTCTCTCTCTCTCTCTCTCTCTCTCTCTCTCTCTCTCTCTCTCTCTCTCTCTCTCTCTCTCTCTCTCTCTCTCTCTCTCTCTCTCTCTCTCTCTCTCTCTCTCTCTCTCTCTCTCTCTCTCTCTCTCTCTCTCTCTCTCTCTCTCTCTCTCTCTCTCTCTCTCTCTCTCTCTCTCTCTCTCTCTCTCTCTCTCTCTCTCTCTCTCTCTCTCTCTCTCTCTCTCTCTCTCTCTCGCTCTCTCTCTCTCGCTCTCTCTCTCTCTCTCTTCCTCTCTGGGGAGGGGGGCAGGGGAACAAAAGACATCTCAGTATCTCTCCACCACTCTGTCCTGCAGGGGCTGGCCCGGTTCCATTCCCTTCCACCTTCTCCCTCTCTCTTCAAGGCTCCGGCCTACCTCAGCCTGGGCCTCCATGGCTCCCCTCCCCCACCCAGCCTCTGGCCGGGCGGGGAAGAGATGGTGCAGCTCTCCAGGCTACCGGAAACGAAAAAGGGTGAACTCTGGGAATTCTCTGCTTTTAACCCCATGTGTCTTCAGAGGTGACTCACATCGTCAGTGGTCACACCAGGTGTCAATATTCAAATATGACCACTGATTGGTTTGACCAAAACTTCCCATAAAACTCACTTCCTCTCAAATCGAGACAGTATTCATTTTTATTTCCAGAAACCTAAGGAGCTAGGCTTGGGTCACTCCAGGTTCTGCAAAAGAACTTTCTGGCCCCATCTGCAATGAAAAGTTAAGAGCAGCCTTAATCGTGCCAAACCCAAATTATTTGCCGCTGAAGTGGACTGTTCATCCACATCCAGCTTCATTTGTCCTGCATGTTGAGCAACAGCCTTGACTTGTACTAAAATAAGCTCAGATTTTGCCCCCTTTCCATGTGTCAAAAGGATGGGTGGGAGCTGAGGCTGGAGCTGGGAAGAGCCATGAACTTCACCCTGGTGATGACACTAGATTTCTTACGCGAACAAAAGCCTGAAACACCTAATGTGAGTAAAAGAAAAAGTTCAGCTTTCAAGTTCATCTTTGTGTCAGAATTCAGGGAAACCACAAAATCACAGGGATAAAATTACTTTCTCTGGGAGCATGGTGCTTGAAGGAAAGACATTAAATACCCTGGTATGAATATGGAGAACTCAGTAAATAAGCACACTGGAGAGGAGATCGTAAATAAGAGTTCCCATCAAAAAACATCTCTTTAAAAAATCAGAATGTTTTCCTACATTTCTTGGATTCCCCATTACAAACTCTCATGAAAATTACAAGAAGGAGAAGATCTTGCAATTTCAGTGAGGATCCATAAGGAAAGCGTGGGTCCATATTCCTGCACATAAGGTCATCACATACCCTTTCCTTCTTTTCACGGCGATTCACGTAGGATTTTCTTGTTTTTAAATTTCAATTCCTCTCTGTCTCGTCTTTGCCTAGGTTCATCATTATAATCCTGACTGTAGGTATTTCAAAGGGAATAATTGTTGAAAGTTTTGGTCTCTTTTCCTA
>VZSE01012041.1:0-10935 GCA_013398275.1 Promerops cafer
ACCCCACCTCTCAGCAGCGTGGCTGCACAGCGCATCCCAGCGCTCCTTCAGCTCCCCCAGCAGCTCCTCCAGCGGCTGCAGGTCCTGGGGGAGCCGGGCCCCCTCCCGCAGTGCCCGCCCGCTCCGCAGCGTCGCCTCGTACACCGGACGCTTTGCCCGCAGCACCTTCTGGAAGGCCTGCAGGGGCCCCACGCACCCCACAGGTGGGTGTTGGGTCCCCCAGCGGGAGGGAAGAGTCCCTCCTCCCCCAAGGGTTCTGGGGCAGTTGGGATGCCACCATTCCTTGGCCCAGCACTCCCCCCCAGGTCTCCCAACTCTGCAGGATGGCCCTGGGGAGTTGTCCAACCCCCCTGGTGCTGGGTGTTCCCCCTGGGGGCTGGGGATCCCCCCTCTGCAGCCCCCAGAACCCCAGTTCTGCACCCCTCACACCCCGGGACCGCCACGACAGGGAGCAGGGCAGCCCCACCTTGTGCTCAGCCAGCTGGCACTTGATCTCCTCCTGGCTGGTGGCAGCGTCCTGCGGCACCTCCAAGCTCTGCTCCACCTCGTCCATCCAGTCCAGAAGCAGCCGCCGGGACTCGCTGAACTGCAGTGGAGCGGAGGGCTGTGGGGGCTGTGGGGGCTGCAGGGAGCTGAGGGGGGGACGCAGGGGCAAAGCAGATCTGGGGCGACCCGAACAGGAGCCATGGAGCCACATAAGGGAGTGGCACGGCCTGGGCACCACCATGGGGCAAACCATGGGCCAGTACAGCACAGTGACAACACTGGAGGCGCGTGGTCCCTTCCTGGCACGGCTCCCAGCAGGACCCATGGCATGGAATCAACAGTCCTGGGATGCTTCGGGTTGGACCTCAAAGCCCATCCAGTTCCACCCCACTGCCATGGGCAGCGACACCTTCCACTAGACCAGGTTGCTCCAAGCCCCGTCCAACCTGGTCTTGGACATGTCCGAGGATGGGGCAGACACAGCTTCTCCAGGAAACCACCCTCACAGGGAAGGATTTCTTCCCAAGGTCCCATCTAACCCTGCCCTCTGGCAGCGGGAAGCCATTCCCCCTTGTCCTGTCCCTCCAGGCCCGCGTCCAAAGCAAACCAAGGGGCAGAGCCCCCTCCCCAGCCCGTGGGTGTGGCCAGGCTGCGTCCTGGTACCTGCTTGCTGCGTTTTCTGGCCTCCTCCAGCATCGCCCCCCGCTCGGCCACCCGCTGCAGGACCTTGCCCAGCCGCTCCCGGGCTGCCAGCACCAGGTTCTGGATGACGGCCCCGTCCTGCTTCCGACTGAAATCCTTGAGGCGCGCGGCCACGGCCTCCAGGCTGCCCAGCTTCTCCCCGTGGGCGTTCGCCTCCTTCACGAGGGCCTGTGGGGAGGGGGCAGCTGAGTGCGGGTCGTCCTGGGGCGGGTGAGGAGCCCCCGGACACAGCCCGTGCCAGGATGGGACATGGAGCACCAGGCACTTGCTGGGATGGGGCACAGAGCACGCTCGCTCCGCTGCTGTGGGGACAGACATCCCACTTGCAGCCCGGGGGAGAGGCCTGCGGGCGCCAGGCAGGGCCCCTCGGGCAGACCCCAGCTCCATGAACCGGCGCTGAGGGCACCGCGCCGGCCCTGCCTGCTCTTGCCTTGTGCTCCTGGATCTGGGCGGTGACGGTGTCGAGTACGAAGCTGGGGGGCGCGGGGGACCCCAGCAGCTCCTCGGCGTGGGCCACCCAGCGCAGCAGCTCCTGCGCGGAGCCGTGGAACTCGGTGGTGACCGTCAGCCCCTCGGCCAGGCGCTCCTGCGGGCAGGGGCAGGCACTGGTGGAGACGGGCTCCTGCCGCTCCTGACCTGGTGCGGTCAGGGTGAGCCCCCCGGGGGTCACAGCCCCCCACCCCGCACACCTTCCTCTCCTGGGCCTCGGCCTGCACGCTCTCCCACTTCTGCTCCAGGAGCCGCAGGCTGTGCTCGGTGCTGCAGGGCCGGCCGGCGCGGCACGAGTCCAGCAGCCGCTGCAGCCGCTCCCGCAGCCCCCGGTAGGTCACCGCCCGCGCCTCCAGCTCCCGGCACAGCTCCTGCCGGGACAGCGGGGCAGCGCCCACCACGGGACCCCGATCAGGATCCGGACAGGAAGCACAGTGAGGTAGGGGACAGGGATTGGAGTGGGGACAGGGATGAGGATGTGGATGGGGCAGACAGGGTGACAGGCACAGGGATGGAACGGGGATGAGAAGGGGGACAGGGATGGGGATGTGAAGGGGTCAAGTAGACAGGGGACAGGGATGGGGACAAGGGAGACAGCCACAGTGAACAGGGAGAGGGGATGAAGACAGGGATGTGGATGGGGACAGGAACAGGTTCAGGGCAAGGGACAAGGACAAGGATGGCTCCTGCTCTGTCTTATGGAGCTGGAGCAGCTGAGGGAGGGCTACCAGGCTCTGCCTGGCTGGGGAGAGGAGGCAGCAGAGAAGGATCCTGGCCCAGCAGTGTGGAGATGGGTGGACCTGGGGCACACATCCCCCCAGGAGATCAACAGACCGCAGGGGCCGGTCCTACAGCAGGGCCCAGGCTGGCGCTGGTTCTCACCAGATGTGCGTTGAGCTTCTCTTTGGTGGCATCCGGGTGGCCCCAGGCCGGCTTGGAGCAAAAGAGCTGCAGCTCCACCTGCTCTAGCCACTGCAGCAGCTCCGTGATCTCCAGCGTGATGTCCTGCACCTGGGGGTGAGGCGGGGCTCAGTGCCGGCCCCGCCGTCTGGCAGCGCCGCGGTCCCGCGGCCGTACCTGGCTGAGGTTGTTCTCCAGCTCCAGCTGCCGGCTCTCGGTCTCGCTGCGCACCAGGTCCCAGTGCTGCCCCAGCTGCTGCAGGCTGCGCTGCAGCCCCTCCACGCTCTCCCCCAGGCTGGAGAGCAGCAGCCCCTGCCCAGCCTCGGTCACCGACTGCACCGTGCGGGCATGGGACATCACATCGGTCCGCAGCACCTGGGGATGGAGTGGGGGGGTCACGGCTGGGACCGGGGCGGGGGCACCCACACCCCTCATTCCTCTCTCTGCACCGTGCAAAGCCCCTCACCCCGAGACACCTCTGCTGCCCACAGCACCACTGCCACCAGAGCACTGGGGACTGAAGGTGCCACACTGGGCAAGGATGGCACCCACGGGTGCCCCCAAGCTGGTGTCAGGGCCGAGGCACAAGATCTGCCGATTCGTGGCAGCAGGGTGGCTGGGACAGGCACAGAGGGGACAGGTACCCCTTGCACGGCCCCCCCGCGGCGCAGGGACAGCCCGGCCCTCGCAGCCTCGCCTGCGTCAGGCACGTCAGGAGCGTGCCCGGGCAAGGGGCTGCGGCACAGGGCCGGCACTGAGACAGCTCATTCCTTCCGTGGTGTCACCGCGGGAGGGGACGCGTCCCCGCGCTGCAGCCTGCCCAGCCCTGCAGCCGCAGCACCCGAGGACGGGCCAGGCAGCGCCCTGTGGCCAGGACACGCACCCTGGAGGTGCCACCACAGCCAGGACACGTACCCTGGAGGTGCCACCACGGCCAGGACCCCCAGGACACGCACTGTGGCTGTGGCCATCTGTGCAGCCTCACCTTGTGCTTGGCCAGCTCGATCTCGCAGCTCTGCAGGTCGGGGCGCAGGGGCGCGGGGCCGCGCAGCTGCTCCCCGGTGCGGCTCAGCCACTGCAGCAGCTCCGCCAGCTGGTGCTGGAACTGCCCCAGCCCCAGCAGCGCTGCCTCCAGCTGGTGCTGTCAGGAGGGAGCCGCGACGTCGGGGGAAGCAAGGGCAGCCCCAGCCTGTGCACCCACAGAGCACCCAGAACCCACCCAGTGCCCACCCAGTGCCCACACGGCCCTGGGCACCCACCCAGTGCCCACCCAGTTCCCACACGGCCCTGGGCACCCACCCAGTGCCCACATGGCCCTGGGCACCCACCCAGTGCCCACNCCCAGTTCCCACATGGCCCTGGGCACCCACCCAGTGCCTACCCAGTTCCCACATGGCGCTGTGCACCCATCCAGTGCCCACTCAGTGCCCAGATGGCACTGGGCACCCACCCAGTGCCCACATGGCCCTGGGCACCCACCCAGTGCCCACTCAGTGCCCACACAGCCCTGTGCACACACCCAGTGCCCACTCAGTGCCCACACAGCCCTGTGCACACACCCAGTGCCCACTTGCAACCCCCCATGCTGACCCAGCACCACACACCCAGCACCCACAGGACATGTCCACCCAGCACGTTCATGGCACCCCACCTGTCCTGGCAGCCCTGCCCTGTGCCCCTCGTGCCCCCTTTCCACCTGTCGGCTGACGATCTCCTCCTCTAGGTGGTCCCAGCGCTGGCGGAAGTCACTGAGCGTGGCCGGGGGGTCCCCCTGCCCCGTGCCCCCCTGGTGCCGCAGGCTCTCCACATCCACCTTGCACTGGTACAGCTCCCGCTTGAACTCCTGGGAGGTGGCACTGGCTGGTGACCCTGGCCCCACGCCCCGGGACAGGGTCTGCCTGACCCCACGGCACCCCACGGCACCACATGGCACAGCACAGGCACCTGGGCCCTGAGCTGCTCCTGAGGGGGGGGCCCAACTATCTCAGGCACTTGTGGGAGACAGGACTTGGCCACCCCAGGCAGGACTGGGCTACCCAGTGCCCAGCACTGGGGCACTGGCACTGTCCAACCTGCCATCCCTCCATCCCACTTTGCCTGGAGCACCCACTGCCCTCCCTGCCCCGCCGGCCCCCAGGGCTCAGGGCACGGCGTGGCACATCGCGGCACCTTGAGCTCTGCCAGCTGCTGCTGCACCATGTCCAGGTCCCCGCCCACCAGGAACTCCTCGGCGATGCGCAGCTCGGCTGCGTCCAGCCACTCCAGCAGCCGCTGGGGATAGGGAACATCAGGGGGTTGGGGGGCCCTGTGGTGGCCCCATGGTCCCTCACACCCCGGAGTGGGGACAGGAGGGTGATGCAGCCCCCTCCATGGGGGATCTGCCTGAGGGCCCCCGCACCCACCTGCATCGTGTCCTGGTAGCTGAGGGCTGCCTGGAGCTGCTCCTCAAGGCGCCCGTTCCGCTCCGTCCACACCCGGCTCAGGCTGTGCCAGGAGGAGTAGAGCTGCGGCCGGGCACGGGGGTCAGTGGTGCCACAGCGGGGCCGGGGCACAGGGGCACAGGACACGGGGGTCAGGGTGGACAGGGCACAGAGATCAGCAGTGCCCCAGGGGTACAGGGGCAGGGGGGCACTAGTGCCAGGGAGGTGGCCGGGACACAGGGGTGGCACCACACAGACATCCAGGCCTGGGGGTCAGACACCATGGGAGTTCCTGGGCACAGGATCAGTGGAGTTGTGTGGGGGTCAGTGGCACTGCTGGAGACTGGGGACACGCCACCCCCACAAGCAGCTTCCACCCACCCCCAGGGCCCTATCCCTCTCTGAACCTAGCCCCAAGGACGCTCACATCGTCCAGGCTCTTGGTGACGTCGGGCTTGTCGGGGTCCCCGCAGGAGGCCATCAGCTCCACGCCCAGGCTGCCCAGCGTGTCCAGCTCACCCTGCAGCGCATCGATCTCCTCCCGCAGTGCCTGTGCAGGGCACAGGGCTCAGGCCCGCCCGTGCTGGGGGCTGCCCAGGGCACTGCCCACACCAGGGGCTGCCCACACCAGGGGCTGCTGTGCCACCCAGCCCCTGCCCAGCTGTACCTGCATGGTGCGCAGCCGCGTGCGGATGGCCTCGGGCTCGCCACTGGCCTCCTCCAGCCCCAGCACCAGCTGCTGGGTGTCACTGAGTGCCACGGCCAGCTCAGACAGGCCATGCCAGAAGCGCTCGGCCAGTGCCAGCAGCTCCCGAAGCCACCGCTCCTGCTCCTGGCAGCGGCCGCGCAGGCAGCCCCACTGCGACAGCAGCTGTGCCGTGCGCTCCTGGATCCCTGCAGGGCACAACGGGTCAGGGATCAGGGTGCTGCGAGGGCCCCAGTACCCACACAGCCCTGACAGAGACACGGATCGCCTGCCAGCCGGGCTGTGCCCACCCCGCTTGTGCCGGTACCTCTGGCTGCGGCGTCGGAGCTGACCGCCTGCATGGTGGCCAGCAGCTCCTCGCTCTGCGCACGGATGCCCTCCAGGGCCACCCCGAGCTTCTCCAGCTCACCCAGGGCCAGGCTGTTCTCCCGGATCTGCTCCCTCAAGTGCGCTGCATCGCCGCGGACGGGGGGCTGGCTCTGCAGCCGGCCCTGCAGCCGCTCCAGGCACTCCAGCAGCAGATCCATGCGCTCCGACAGCTGCGGACCAGCCCAGTGACTCGACGGTATGGGCCTGGGGACGCGCCCCACCAGGGCGGTGCCAGCCCCATACCTGGCTGTATCGCGGCAGGGCATCCTCCAGCACAGCCGCTGCCTGGCGCACACGCTCGCGGATGTGGCCATACTGCTCCTCCACCTCCTGCCAGCGCCGCTGGAACGGGGCTCCCTGCTCTGGGCTCAGCTCCACCAGCTGCGCTGACACGCGCTGCAGCTTCCCCACCAGTGGCCGGTGCTCGGCAATGGCCTCCCGCAGGCTCTGGCAGCGAGGAAGAGCCGCGGGGGTGCATTGGGGTGGGATGTGCCCCGTAGGATGCACCCCACAGGGATGTGCTGGTGCACCCGGTGCTGCTCCCAGAGGGCTCCTGTTTGTTGGGTGTCCCAGCCCAATGGTCCCCACGGCGATGCCACCCCTGTCCCGTCACCTCTCCCAGCCTGCAGGGCGGCTGAGCGAGTCCCTTTTGCCCCTGCCCTGCCCACACCTGCAGCAGCGCCTGCTGCTCCTTGAAGGCCTCGTAGCTGATGGCATTGGGGGAGAGCTGCACTCCCAGGGCCTGCGTCTCCTCCAGCCACGGCAGCAGCTCCTCAAGGGCCTCGGAGAACTGGGTGAGCAGGGACTGGGCATGCTCCAGCTGCACGGCACAGGCGCCGCTGCGCAGGGAGAGCTGTTCCTTGCGCTCCCGCAGCGCCTGCACCGACGGCTGTGGAGACGGAGAGTCACCGCGTGGTCGGGGACACAGGGCACAGCCATCCCCGGGTGCTGGCAGCGTCCCCCCGGCACCCTCCCCGCTCACCTGAAGGCGCTGCCGCAGGGGCTCGGGGCAGCAGCGCAGCAGCGGGTCCGAGAACCCTAGCAGGCGCTCGACCAGGCCCCGGCAATGCAGGATCTCGGCAGAGAGCAGCTGGAATGGAGCCGCAGGTGGGTGCCAGGTCCTGGCAGGAGCCGGCAGGATGGGGATGCCAAGCCAGTGCCCCCGGGACCCCCGGGCACTGCTGCAGACCCACCTTCTGCTCAGAGAGCTGCGAGCGGAGAGCCTCAGCATCCAGCTGCACGCGGCCGATCTCCTCCAGTCGCTCACCCAGCCCAGCCACACGGGTGAGCTGGGACTCCAGGACCTGCTCAAACTGCAGCAGAGGGACAGACATCAGCCAGGGAGGGTGTGAATGCTGCTTTGGGGACACGGGATGCCCAGCGCATCCCGTGGGTGCCACAACCCACCACGTCCCATCCAGACCAAACTCCCCCTGCGGACAGTGANACCGGGACAGCTGCTTTGGGACACGGATGCCCAGCGCATCCCGTGGGTGCCACAACCCACCACGTCCCATCCAGACCAAACTCCCCCTGCGGACAGTGATGCTGGGAATGGTGAGGGGGCCAGGGACCCCAGTGTCCCACACCTTCTCCCTGTCACTGGCAGTGACTGAGGGCTCCTGGCCATTCTCCTGGCTCTCCTGCTCGCCCAGCTCCTTCTCCATGCGGCTCAGCCACAGTGCCAGGTCCTCAGGGGCTGTGCCCAGGCGAGACGAGGCCTCCAGGGTCTGCCCCAGCCGGTGTGCGGTGTCAGCACTGCTCTGGCCCACAATGAGGTACCGCATCCTCAGTGACTCCATCTTCTCCTGTGTCAGCTGGGCCTCCTCCCCTGTGGCGGCGTGACACCGGCATCAGTGCCACTGCACTGGCATCCCTGGACATGGAACTGGCCACGCCGACATCTTCCAGCCACGTGATGATCACCCTGTCCTGACCTGTCCCCTCTCCTACCCCAGCTCCTGCTGCTCCCAGACCCAGCTCTGGCCTCTCACCCCACTGCCAGCAAGACCCACCTGCCCAGCTGCACCTCACCACCACTGAACCCTGTGCCACCATGGCCCTGACCCACAGGCTCTGCCCTGGCCCCTCTGCATCCCGTGGGGTGCTGTCTGCCCCCTCACACCACGCCACGGTTCCCAGTGGGGAGCAGCACGCCCCAAGGACTCCCAGGGCCCAGGGGCCCCCCTGCTGGCCCGGGCTGCTGCTGTCCGTGCTCATCCCCTCCCAAGTCCCATGGTCCTGACCCTGTGGCCACCACTCCTAGCCATTGCCACTCACCTGTCACCAGCTCCAGGACCCGCTGCCCGCTCTCCAGGGTGCCATCCAGCTCTCCCAGCCGCCCGCGGATCTCCTCGCAGAGGGCCTGTAGCAGTGACCAGTGATGATACAGGTGCCCGTGTCCACCCTGTGCCCACCCCGCGCCCACCCTGTGCCCACCTGGGTCTGCTGGTGGGCGTCCTGCATGCGGCCAACACAGCTGTCAGCACGCCAGAGCTGGGCCAGCTGCCGCTCTGTGGCACCGAGCCACTCCTGGAAGGCATCTACGGCCCCCTGGAAGCCCTGGGCTGCTGGCAGGATCCGCTCCAGGCAGCCGTACCTGCGCCAGGAGGGCTGGGTGAGCCGGGCAGCGACAGCCCCCGAGACCGAGGTCCCAGCCAGCAAAGCCCCCTCTCCCCCCCACCAGGGTGCCCATGTCCTGTGCTGCCCTGAAGCGAGGGACACAGCAAGGCCAGTGTCCCCACAGAGGGACCAGTGGGAAGGGCCACGTGACAAACTGTCCGTACAGCCCTGGACCCGCTGCTCCTCTGCAGCCCCAGCACATGCGATGGGGACGGTCCCTCCATCGCGGTGGCCCCAGTGCCAGTGGGGCAGAGCACAGGGACATCAGGGTGTCACGGAGACTCCATGTGGGGGACACCAGATGTGGGCAGAGCCTGTGCCAGCGGGATGGGGATGCCAGTCCATTGATGAGGGCCTGGCCCCTGACCCACCTGGCTTCAGCCTCCTGCATCAGCTTGTCCCACCTCTCCCCGAGGCTGAAGAGGCCAGCACTGCCCTCGGGCGCCGCCACGCCAGAGCCCTGTGCCATCAGTCTGTCCTGCAGGACGAGCTCCACACGCGGCCTCCGTTCCTCCAGCAGGCGCTTCAGGAGCTGCAGGGACGGGGGACACCACGCTGTCCTGGGGACCCCTGTGCACCCCTCCCACCTCGGCACAGCCCTGGGCGGCCGCTTGAACCCCGGCCCCCTAATCCCCGGGCGGGACACGCGTGGGCGGGACACGCCGGCTGGCCCTGCTGACCTTCTGCTCCTCCAGCTGTGCCTTCGCCACCTTCGCCTCCGCCGACGGTGGCTTCTGGTTGCTCACCAACTCCTCCATGTCAGCCACCCAGGCCAGCAGCCGCTCCAGCGTCTCCTGGCCCCGGTCCGCTGCCTCCTCTGGGACAGGGACAGCCCGTGAGGACACCTGTGGGGAGAGGTGGCTGAGCCGCCCATGTGGGCAGGTGGAGGGCAGCCATGGGGCTGGGCAGCAGCCCCCACACCATGCCCTCTCCACGAGGTGACACCGGTGACAGTGGGACCCCGTCCAGCCCATGGGGTCCTCCCTGGCATCCTTCACAGGGCTCCCCAGCGCAGGGGCTGCACGCCCTGTGCCTTTTGGATCTGTCCAGACCCATGGCCCCCACCAGCCAAAGCTGAGGGAAGGGAGCTCCCCGTCCTACAGCACCAGGCTGGGTGCCCAGCACGAGGGGTGCCACCGGCCCAGCCCACACCAGGGCACAGACAGCGACTCCACATGAGCCCTGGCCCAGGGACATGAAGGTCAAGCCCCGCTGTAGAGAAAACCATGCTGGAGGGCAGCCCTGTGGCACAGGGTTTGGCACAGTGTCCTCCCAGAAGGGCTCTCTGTGCGTCGGTCACCTCGGTGGCATCTGTGTGTCCGGCGCAGCCAGCAGCAGTGAGCTCCCCCACGCACTCCGTCAGCACGGTGACCGTCCGGGTGACCACGGGCTCGCCACCCTTCTCACCCGCCGGGTACTCAGTCACCTCCACGATCTCCGTCACGATGGTCTCAGTCACCTCCGTCACCTCCGTCACCTCCCGCGTGGTGACAGGTTTCCAGGACCAGGTGCTGCGGGGAACGCTGGCTCGGGGGGGGGTCCAGGTTGCGCCCCCCACCTGCCCCCTCACCGGAACTCCAGCTGCACCCCCATTCTGCACCGCCACCTCGGACTGGCTGCGCCTCAGCACCGGGCTGCCCGGCCGGCTCCGGACGGCACCGGGCGCCGGGCTCCAGCCATTCTCCACCGGCACCGGCGCCTTCTCCAGCAGCCCCGGCCAGGCCTCCGTGACGCCGCCGGCGGACGGCTGCCCCGCGTCCAGCCCCGGCTCCCGCAGGAGCTCCTCCGGCCGCCGGCTCTTCTCGCCCAGGCAGCTGGGCCGACTCACCGAGTTCCCCATGGCGCGGGCGCCGGGCCCCCGCCTCAGATCCCGGCCTGCAATGAGCCAGGGGATGTCCGTTACCGGGGCCACCGCGGGGCCCCCGGATGCCGGCCTGCGCTCGGCTCGACCCCCTCACTCCACTGCGCTGCCGAGGCTGCCTGACCTCGTGCTCCGGTGCTGGGGGTCCTGGCCCCCAGCAAAGAGCCAGGGTACCGGGACAGGGAGATGGGACACTGGCTGTCACCAGGGCCTGGCGGAGGGAGGGGACTCCGGGGGACCCCCGGCAGTGCCCAGGGTGCCTGTCCTACGCGTCTCGGCAGAAGACGCGGCAGCGGCAGCAGCGCCAGGCACTGGGGAGAGGCAGATGCTCCCGCCGGCATCGCCCCGCGCCGTTGGATTAGCGAGGAGCCGCGAGAGAG
>VZSE01012048.1:488-11611 GCA_013398275.1 Promerops cafer
TGGGATGTCTCCTGCGCTTTGGGATGTCACCTGCACTCCAGGATGTCACCTGTGCTCTGCGATGTCACCTGTGCTCCGGGATGTCACCTGCTCTGTGGGATGTCACCTGTGCTCTGAGATGTCTCCTGCGCTTTGGGATGTCACCTGCACTCCAGGATGTCACCTGTGCTCCAGGATGTCACCTGCCCTCCGGGATGTCACCTGCTCTCTGGGATGTCACCTGTGCTCTGTGATGTCACCTGTGCTGTGGGATGTCACCTGCACTTTGGGATGTCACCTGCACTCCAGGATGTCACCTGTGCTCTGCGATGTCACCTGTGCTGTGGGATGTCACCTGTGCTGTGGGATGTCACCTGCCCTCCAGGATGTCACCTGCCCTCCGGGATGTCACCTGTGCTCTGTCCCTGCTGCTCCTCCCCACGCTGCTGGCCCCGCAGCGTCCCTGGCGCTGGGGACGTGGGGTAACCCCAAAGGCCAAGGACGTTCCCTTCCAGCACAGGGGAAGCAGCAAGAGTGGCTCTGGACCTGAAATCCTGCCAGGAAAATGCTGCCTGGGAGAGGTGACCTGTGGTGGCTTTAGCAGAAGCGAGGAGCTGCGAAGTGAATTCGGCAGGGCTCCGAGGCAGATGGGGAGGGAGGAAGCCAAGGAGCACGCAGGGAATCACCGCGGGTGCAGGGAGGCTCCTCACGTCAGCAGAGAACAATCTTCCCCTCATTTTCCAGCCCACACACGCCAGAGCCATGACTGAGTCCCCCTGTGCCTCTTCCACAGATCCCCAAACCCCTGGGGCTGGAAAAGCCCTCCCAGCCCAGGCAGTCCCAGCTGTGCCCCATGCCCACCTTGTCCCCAGCCCAGAGCTCTGAGTGCCACCTCCAGGTGCCACCTGCAGGGATGGGCACTCCACCACCACTGGCAATTCATCCCAAAATTACAGAACTGTTGTTTGTCAGCCCTGGCTGCGGCAGTGCCCCCATCTCACACTGAGCATCTGCCACCTTTCAGACTCACAGTCGCCGCCTCACTTTTGTCCTTCACCTTTTTCTCAGCTTAAATAAAACCGTTTTAAGGAGAGTCTCAAAATCCCTCGCAGGTCTGAATTCCTGGACAAGGAAACCAGCGTGGGTTTGCCTTCAGAATAACGGCCTCGGTGCTCTCCTGCACACACGTCACGCTGGCCAGCTCGGGAGTTGTGAATTTACAAACTGGCAATGGTGAAGGAGCGACACCGATGTACGGGGCCAGTCGGGAGTTACACAGGGTGTTTCTCAGGAGCAATTTCCCCATGGAAAGGGGGCTCAGGCCTTGGCAGGGGCTGCCCAGGGAGCTTTGGGGTCCCCATCCCTGCAGGTGTCCCAGGCCAGGCTGGACACTGGGGCTGGAGCAGCCTGGGACAGTGGGAGGGTCCCTGCCCTGGCAGGGGTGGCACTAATCAGCTTTAGGGTCCCTCCAAGCCAAACCTTCTGTGACCCTCTGATTCTCCTCTCTGTGCTTGTTCATTACTCTCCACAATTTAGGAATATGGAAGCTCCAGGGCCTCCCTTGGGGATGGCTCAGGGTTTTGCACAGTCATAATGGGCTCAAGAGTTTGTTTTCCCTGCAAAATCAGGCATTTGGGGTTTGAGCTGGTCTCTGCTTTTAAGGAACTGCCAACTCCCTTTGAGTGTCTGGAATTCTCCCTTATGGTAAATCAGGAAATTTCTGTTATGCTGAGTAAAAATCAATCAGCTGCTAATGTTTTATAGTGTTTAAAAGATGAGGAATGTTCCCTTCTGTCCTTTGTTAAATGCAGGGGAGCAGAGCCCAGTTTTATGGGATGAGCAGGCAGCAGGGCAGGGTGGAGATCATTTCAGCCTAGGCAAGTCACGTCTGGTCCTTGTGGGCCACAAGCTCCACAGGGGGCCACAGGCAGGAAAAACCATGAATAAAACACCATGAAAGGAGAATAGAGAAGGGTGGAGACAGGAGAAGGAAGGGGAAGGAAGGAGAAGAAAGGAGAAGAAAGGAGAAGGGTGGAGAAAGGAGAATAAAGGAGAAGGGTGGAGAAAGGAGAATAAAGGAGAAGAAAGGAGAAGAAAGGAGAAGGAAGGAGAAGGAAGGAGAAAGGAGAAGAAATAAAGAAGAAAGGAGAGGAAAGGAGAAGAAAGAAAGGAGAAAAAAAGGAGAAGGAAGAAAGGGGAAGGAAGAAAGGGGAATGAAGAAGGAAGGAGAAGAAAGAAAGGGGAAGGAAGGAGAAGAAAGGAGAAGGAAGGAAAAGAAAGAAAGGAGAAGAAATGAGAAGAAAGGAGAAGAAATAAAGGAGAAGAAAGGAGAAGAAATAAAGGAGAAGAAAGAAAGGAGAAGAAAGGAGAAGAAAGGAGAAGAAAGAAAGGAGGAGAAAGGAGAAGGAAGAAGAAAGGAGAAGAAAGGAGAAGGAAGGAGAAGGAAGGAGAAGGAAGGAGAAGAAAGGAGACCTTTTCCTTTCCCCAGCTCTCTGTTGCTGGCCTTGCCTTTCAAATCAAAACCTGGTGGCACAAGGCCGTGGTCAGAGCCCTGGGAAGACCTCTGGATCTGGGAATGCAGGAGGGAGCCACATGCCCAGGGAATGAAGCCTCCCCAGGGGATGAGCCATCCCTCAGCGTGCCCAGGGCCAGGCTGGTGTCCCCGGAGCAGCCCAGAGCTGATTCATTATTCAGGCCATTAATGATTCATTATGTGCCCCCGTCCGTCCCCTTTGTCCCAGCTGCCACAGTGTCGTTCTCTCCGTGTTTGCCGTGGATTATCGGCCGACATCACTCTGCAGGGCCTCTCAAAGGAGCTGTTTACTCCGAGTCAGTAACACATTCACCCGCGAGGAGTCGATGCTCCCGCAGCCACCGAGGGGAGCGCTCGGTGGTTCTGCGGGTTCTTGTTCTGCGGCTTTGTGCTCCGGCTCCGGCCCGGCCCGCCGGGCAAACCTGCCCTTAGCGCGGGGGATGGAAATGGGCCACGGGCTGGCATTCGGGGGCTGCCGACCCAAGCAGCCCCACGGAAATCGCTTTTTGTGCCGTTGTCAGCACTCAGGGGGACTTGGTTGGCTTTGGCTCGCAGGACAAAGGCGGAGGTCTCCACCTGCAGCTGGAGGAGTCCTGATCAGGAGAGGGGCTGCAGGGGATCAGTGCAGTCCTGGACGTGCCCTGCCGAGCACCAGAGATGGGCAGCTCCAGCTGCGGTGCCTGGCAAAGGGGAGCTCCCGGGACCAGGGACACAGAGGGACAGGGCCCAGGGAATGTGGGGCTTAGCTCCTTTTCCTTCTTGTTAAAGTGGGGGTGAAAGGCACGAGAGGCGGTGGTTCCTGTCGGGACCCCGATGTTTGTTAGTTCTTACCCACGTTCCAGTCTCACCAGCTGAGAGTTCTGGCTAGCAAAGTGAAAAATGGCTCCCACTGCCCCAGGGCAGGGCTGGGTGGGATATTGGGAATTGGGAATTGTTCCCTGGCAGG
The DNA here is from genome assembly GCA_013398275.1 of Promerops cafer. Taxonomy (NCBI): domain Eukaryota; kingdom Metazoa; phylum Chordata; class Aves; order Passeriformes; family Nectariniidae; genus Promerops; species Promerops cafer. The sequence goes on from VZSE01012048.1 coordinate 3,947, forward strand.
GTGGGCAGGCCCTGGCACAGGTGCCCAGAGCAGCTGGGGCTGCCCCTGGATCCCTGGCAGTGCCCCAGGCCAGGCTGGACACTGGGGCTGGAGCAGCCTGGGACAGTGGGAGGTGTCCCTGCCATGGCAGGGGTGGGATGGGTGGGATTTAAGGTCCCTCCCAACCCAAAGCTTTTGTGATTCCATGATTTTATGAGCCAAAGAGAGCGAACACAACAATTTATAACTGGAGAACAAACCCCAGGACTTGTTGCTGAATGCTCTTTGCCATGCACTGCTCAGGGGGGGTGAAAAGGGCACCAAGCCCTTCAAAGGCTTCCAGGGACATTTAACACCTCGGGTGGAAGTGACAGAAGAGTTCTGCAGGAAAAGCATGGCCAGGGACGGGTGAGGTGGCCAGGAAGGGCTGAGGTGGCCAGGAACAGGTGAGGTGGCCAGGGACGGGTGAGGTGGCCAGGGACAGGTGAGGTGGCCAGGGACAGGTGAGGTGGCCAAGGAGGGGTGAGGTGGCCAGGAACAGGTGAGGTGGCCAGAAAGGGGTGAGGTGGCCAGGGATGGATGAGGTGGCCAGGAACAGGTGAGGTGGCCAGGAGCAGGTGAGGTGGCCAGGAACGGGTGAGGTGGCCAGGAAGGGATGAAATGTCCAGTACCAGACGGATGTTCCCAAACCGACCCCGCATCCCGGCCGTGCTGTGGCCCTGGGTGAGGTTTGCATCCTGCACTTTTTCAATCAAATAATCAAAAAACTGGTGGCTCAGAGAAGGGAAAAGGTTTCATTTCTACGCTGAACACCCGGTAATTCCTCAGTGAGGTGCCCCATTCCTCTTGGGAAGAATCCAGCTGGCACCTTTATTTGCCATCCCCCCCTTCAGGCGAGCAATGCCTCCCCTGGAAATCCGGGCTGCAGCCCAGGCACAGCGGAGGCACAACAGCAAAGGCTCTGCAGGAGTTCTGTGAGAGCATCCCAGCCTTCCAGCCAAGCTTTGCACCAGCAGGTTGCCTTTCTCCCACTGGGAAGAGGTGCTGAAAGGGAAAATCAAGGAGAAACACTCCCAGAAGAGACACACCGGGGTATTAAATGGATTTTGTGGAGGTTAATTGATGTAAGGCAGTGAACCCTGTCACTGTCAAACTAAACTTTCCCAGCCAAAAGCTGGGACTGAAAGCTCTGGGACAGCAGAACTGCTGGAGGCCCCTCTGGTGAGCCTCAAATAGGTGGGATTTAGCCTTAAATATTTGAGATCAATTGCATCAAGTCCCTCTGGTAAATCCAAGCTAAGACAGAACTATCGGATTGATCCATGGAAAACAGAATAAAGGAACCAAGAAGGGTTATTTTGGAAGAGTAACTGGATTTTAACAGACCTCCAGGTTAAAGGCAGGTAACTATTAAAGAAAACACAGACTCTGAGCATGATTTGTTCCAGTAGTTACACCACAACAAGAAATAATGCAATAAAAATTGTTTCTTCTTTATCTTTTAATTAAAGTACACTTTCCCCCAGGAGTAAAATCCAATCTCACAGCAGAAAAAAGCTCAAAAATAAAATACAGCTCATAAGGTTAATATTGTCTCCCCCCAAAAAGGGCTTTTTTCCTTGAGTCCTATGAAATATTCCAAGTACAAAGCCATCCCAACCCATTTTCCCAAAAACCTGCTGTGGGTTGTTTTGAATCCACGCTTTCACAATGTGTTGTGACAGTTTCAGTGATCAAAAAGTTATTAATAATCTGAGATAAATTTTCTTTGGTTTGGGCCACACAAGAGGCCACAGTTATTTGAGCCACTTACAGATGTGGAGAGGATTAAAAATAAACAGATTATAATGCCTTGATTACACGTACAGGGTAACTCTCCTACAGACTCTGAGAAATACTTTTTAATTTTTATCCCATTTATTTTTACCAAATTCTTACATTTTTGGGCAGACCTCACCTGATGGAACAGTTGAAAAAATTATTTACAAAGGAGAACTGGGATCAAACAGAGCCAAAGAGAGAAAAGTCCTCTTTGAAAGGCAGAATTGTTATTGTCATATCCCAGAGAAGAATTTTGGGCACAGGGAAGTAGAGAAATTAGAGAGAAATTAGAGAGAAATTAGAGAGAAATTTGAGAGAAAGTAGAGAGAAAGTAGAGAAAAAGTAGAGAAAAAGTAGAGAAAAAGTAGAAATTAGAGAGAAAGTAGAGAGAAAGTAGAGAGAAAGTAGAGAGAAAGTAGAGAGAATTTAGAGAGAAATTAGAGAGAAAGTTGAGAGAAAGCTGAGAGAAAGCTGAGAGAAAGCTGAGGGAAATTTGAGGGAAATTTGAGAGAAATTTGAGAGAAATTAGAGAAAGTTGAGGGAAATTTGAGAGACATTTGAGAGAAATCTGAGAAATTTGAGAGAAATTAGAGATAGTTGAGGGAAATATGAGAGACATTTAAGAGAAATCTGAGAAATTTGAGAGAAATTGGGAGAAAGGACAGGCCCAAGGTCTCCCAAGTCCAAGGACACAACACCAAACGTAAATAGAAATTAGGGGGAAATTTATTTCCAAAGCAAAGAGAAGCCCTTAGGGTTACTCTAAAACAAAGCCAAGAAATGGGGTTATTTTATGCTTTGTGAAGTGCAGGATGTGCAAAGCTCTAGCCCCTGGAAATGATCTGTCCCTTCATTTATTTTAATCCTCCCTGGACTTCCCCCCCTTGTCGGGAAGGGCAAAGGGAGATGTCTGTGCAAACAAGGAGCTCGAGGGCTTCCAGGTTTGGTCTGCAGCACCATGAGACCCCACCACAAGGCAGCATCAGCTCGGGAGCACCTTGCACTCCTGCACTGGGTCCACGCACAGGATTCCAAGGGCTCTGAGGGAATGGTCACTCTGGCCATTCAAATTCATGCCACCAAAATCAGCTGTGAAAATACACGTCTGCACCGGATGAAATAAACTGCATTCAACATCATGGGAATGCTTGAGAATTGTAATTATATACCAGCTGGTATTGAAGAAATAAATTATATTATAATAAAATAATTATAGACCCGCTGGTCTTGAATAAATACTCAGTGAAAATCAACATGAATTCCACAGGAGTCCCCTGCAGCTCCCACACGTTGTGACAAGGGAAGCTGGGAGCAACTTTAGAGCTGCTCCCCAGAGCCCAGTGGATTGTGGAAGGAGAGATCACAATTAAAGGATGTTGGAGCCCTGGTCAGTGAGAATTTTGGGATTTCTGTGCTGAGGGCACTGCCCCTCAGGAAAGCACTGCACTGACCTGAGGCCCTGGAGAAGCTTCCAGAATTGAGTGATGGCACTGGGATTGTGGCTGTGGAGTTTGAATGGAAGTGTGTGACAGCACAGGGTGCAAAACTTGGGGTTTAAGGGTTTAGAATATAATATATATATAAGGCAAGATGGAGGTTTTTGGGCGTTGGCCAGTTCTTCTTCTTCACCTTCTTCTCCATGGGTTTGGGTGCTGTTCTGTAGCTGGATGGAAAAGCCACAGTGCGGACAACGAGTTCTTGGTTATTGGGCTGAAAATGGAAATAATGGAGGTGTCACTTCTGAATTGGAGAGTTTGTGCTTCAAAGGCCTTGCAGAGAAGGAGATACATCACCATTTTTCACTTTGTTAGCTGGAACTCCCAGCTGGTGAGACTGTGCCATGGATGAGAATGAATAAACACCTGAGTCCAACAGGAACCTCCGTCTGTTGTCTTTAGTCCTGAGTCTAACCAGGAAAAAAGAAGATCAACCTGCCACAAAAAGCTGTCTTGCTAAAGGTCTCAACCCCAGAATCACCAGGGCTGGAAGAGCCCTCCAGGATCTCGCAGTGCCACCCCAGCCCCACCAGCAGCACCCCAAACCCTGTCCCAGGGGCAGACACCTCGGGGACACTCGGGGTGACAGCGACTCCTCACCTCCCTGGGCAGCTCATCCCAGTGCCCGGCCACTCTTTCATGCAATTTTTCCTTTCCAGTCTCCAACCTGCCCCTGCCCTGGTGCCCTTTGAGGCCGCTGCCCCTCGTGTGTCCCTCGGGACAAGCAGCAGAGCCCGACCCCTCCCTGCCCCTCGTGCCCGGGACTCGTGGCCCCCCCGAGGCTCCTTTTGCCAGCCCAAAGAGCCCCAGGCTCACCAAGGCCCCCGTGGAGCCCTCCATGCCCTGTTTCACAGGAGAAAGGAAGAGCAGCGTGGCAGAATTTCCCCTAAGGCAGAATTGTAGGTTTTTTCACTTCTTGCAGGTGCAGACCCATGAAATGACCGGCAGCAGGAGGGTCACCACACAGAGCCAGAGCCACCTCGGAGCTCCAACAATTACCTACAAGGGGCCCCACCTTCCTCTCATCTAGTCAGATCATCTGCCCACCTGTTTAGCACCAAGGCATCCACACCCTAATTGGAAAAAGTCGAGGGCAGCAACTAATTAGCAGCATTAATCAAAAGCAGAGGTCTAATGATAATTATCAACACATCCCCACTACAATAAATCCTTTCATTCGGAGGTGTTTCAAATTGTGGAATCAAAGGAAGAGTTTTACAATAAGTGTTTCCAGTTGCCATCTTCTGGCAAAACTCTGCAGTATTTCCTCGAAATGAAGAGTAGGGATCAGGCTAAACCATGATTTTGCACACAAGGCCTGTAAGTATTCGTCCTCTTTTGCTAAAAAATAAAAGAGAAAGCTGAAATTCCCAGGTCACTCTCCAGATTAGTGCAGCCACTGGGAGCCATGGCCAGAGCAGTCTGGCTCCTGCTTTGGCCAAATGCTCCCTCCCATCCTCACTCCAGCAAAAAAATCCCCACAGGGGGAAGGGGAAACCACCAAGTCTTGCTACAGTGGGAGTTTGCCTGCTCTCCACAAGCACGGGAGGCTACAAGGCTTAGAAGGGTGGCAGAGACCTCAGATGTGGGGGGAATAAAGGGTAAATGAGCTGCAGAAAAAAACCCCAATGTGGTGGGTTTATCTTCTATTTCTTCTTGTTAGACTCAGGATTAAAGAGGAGAGAGTTGTAGTTTCTTGTTGGACTCAGGTGTTTATTAGTTTTTATTTATGTTACAGTCTCACCAGCTGTGAGTTCCAGCTAACAAAGTGAAAAATGGTGATGTATCTCCTTCTCTGCAAGGCCTTTGAAGCACAAACTCTCCAATTCAGAAGTGACACCTCCATTATTTCCATTTCCAACCCAATAACCAAGAACTTGAGGCCCGCACTGTGGGCTTTCCTAATTACAAACTACCAAGAAGAAGGTGAAGAAGAAGAACTGGCCAACACCCAAAACCTCCATCTTGCCTTATATATATATTATATTCTAAACCCTTAAACCCCAAGTTTTGCACCCTGTGCTGTCACACACTTCTATTCAAACTCCACAGCCACAATCCCAGTGCCATCACTCAATTCTGGAAGCTTCTCCATGGCCTCAGGTCAGATGCAGTGCTCTCCTGAGGGGCAGAGCCCTCAGCACAGAAATCCCAAATTCTCACTGACCAGGCTCTGACATCCCCAAGCCCAGAGTCGCTGCAGAGGTCTCCAGGGAAAAGAGGGCTGGAGGGGGATGGCCCCATGCCTGCTGTCCCTTCAGGAGAGCTTTGCAGGAGGGTGAGGAGGGTCAGACACCTCCCAGAGGGGACGCCCCCCTGCCCAGGCTCGGAGTGCTCAGCGGGCTGGGGCTGCTCTGGCTTTGCAGGAGGCTGAACATGAACTGCCCCCCTCCCATCACGGGCTGCTCCAGGGGGACTCTTTCCATGCTCCCTCCACCTGTTTTTTTCCTGGCATGGCCGTTGCAGAGCCAACAGAAACGCATCTTGGTGGCGGGTTAGAAATTCCAGTCCCACAGAGAGACAGGGTCATTTGCTGCCGGCTGAGCTGCAAATGGCATTGTTAATGACATTATTACAATATTAACAACCCTTTCCTCAGGAAAAAAAGGCTCTGATGGGTCATTATTGGTTATTTACACCCAGGAAGGCATCGAGGGAGGGCAGAGCTCAGACAGGGAGGGTTTCAGCCTGGTCCACCCTCAGGAAGGAGACGACACAGAAAGTGAAATCTTCCCATCTGTGAAGCTCCTTCCAGGTGCACCACAGCACACCTCCCCTTCTGCACCGCCCCAGGGGAGAACACGGGACCAAAGGCCTCAAAGGGCACCAGGGCAGGCTCAGATTTGGGATTAGAAACAATTTTTCCCTCACGGGGTGGCTGGGCACTGGGATGAGCTGCCCAGGGAGGTGTGGAGTCGCTGTCACCCCGAGTGTCCCCGAGGTGTCTGCCCCTGGGACAGGGTTTGGGGTGCTGCTGGTGGGGCTGGGGTGATCCTGGAGGGCTCTTCCCACCTTGATTCTGGAATTCTGTGGCCCTGACGGGGCCCTCAGCCCTTCCCCAGCTGGGCACCTTCTGCTCACTGCCCATTCCCCACTGCTCCCACTCTCCTGCGAGGCACAAAGCCTGGCCCAGCCCCAAAGGCAACAGGAGCACGCAAAGACCCGGCAGAGCAGCAGAAATCCTTGTGCCAGACCGTGTCCAGAGCCCAACAGCTTTTGGGGGCTGAAAGTCCCACTGGAAATTAAAGTTCTCCACCCCTTCTGCACCTTTCTCTACCCTTTCTCTACCAGGTCGTTATCCCTTACTCACACTCATTTAATAATGTCATTTATTTCACTGAGACTGTTCCCGTGAGCAAGACCAAGGGTGTAAAAGGATGTAAATGCTACAGGAACACCGAAATTCTGAAATTCCAGCTCCTTTACTCAGCCTCCACGGGCTGGTTCATGTGCATTCCATGTCAGTCTGTCAAACCCTGAGGAAAAACTTCCCAGGACTGGAAATCCACCATCTTTCCAGAGGTTTACAAAAGCGAAAACGTCGATAAAACCCCCTGAGGTCCAGTCTTCACACGTCCCCCAAAGAAGATGGCTGGGATTTTCCAGCATCCTCCTCCCAAGGGACCCTTCTGGCAGCAAATAAATCCAACTGCTCCAAGAGCCCTGCCGGATCATTTTGCTGTTTGTGTCACACCTCGGTGAGGAGCCGGGGCGAAGCAGGAGAAACGGGGTTATTATTCCTCCGCTGCGTGGGCTGGGAGCAGTTGCCAGCCCCAGGGATGAAGGCGGGCGCCGGACGCCCGCGGCTGTGAAACCCCGGCTGAGGCAGGACCTGCCCGGGGCAGCGCTGGTTCCGTGCTCCTGCCTCTGTGTCCGCCCGGGAGCACCGGGGAGCCACGGGGCCACCGGGGGCTAGCGTGGTGCCACACGCAGGCCGCAGCTCCCGCAGCTCCCCAGCGGCGGTGGTCACAGCCACTCTGAAACGGAGTGGTCTGGGGACAACCAGACCAGTTACGAGTCCTCAGCAGCCCCAGAAAGCGTTTGATGGTCTTTTAGCTGAGTGCTGGTTTATTGAAATATAAATCACCAGCGGTTCTGCGCCCCGCCTGCAGCCCTGCGAGGTTCGCTGGCTGCACCGAGGTGCCACAAACTCCCAAAAGCCCAGAATTTGGCTTCAAGAGCCACGGAACCACGGACACGAGGAAGGGTTTGGGCTGGAGGGAGCTCAAGGATCCTTTAATGCCCCCTTGCACTGTCGCAGGGCTTACTGCTGTTGTTAGCCGTTTCCTGTGCTTCGAGGCGGATCTAGTGCCAGATACTTACTGTCAGATATCATTATCATTACATGTCAGATATTTACTGTCAGATA
>VZSE01012054.1:0-39828 GCA_013398275.1 Promerops cafer
CGGGAGCCGCCAGGCGCGGCGCGGGGGCTCGGGGGGCTCGGCCCGCGGGGTCACCGGAGCCGGCGTCAGCTGTCAGGCACAGCCACGGAGAGCCCCCCTGGCTGCGGGTGGCTGCGGGTGGCTCTTTGTGGCCGCAGGGCACACGCAGACGGCGGGGCCGGGCACAGCGAGGGGCCGAGAGCGCGGCTGCGGGGATGGGTGGGAGGCGGAAAAACCTCAGCTCCTGCCCCAGCCTGCACCGACAGAGAATCCCACTGAGTCACGGGAGGAAAAATTCGGTTTGGATACACAGCGAGGCTTTCTTTTTTTCTCTCCATCTGGAGGGGAAAAAATATTTTAAAAAATGTAACACAGACACACACGCACACACCCGATGCTTTACCCTATTTCTTCCCAAAACATTCAGTTCGGCAGCTATTTGGACGTCAGCTTTAAATTGTTTGCGCTTGTCATTGCTCATTTTAGGACTGTTTAAGAACAAAATCACCATTTTGAAGCCCAAAAAACCCCCAGCTTCCCCTAAATCAATACGCTCCAACATTTTCTAATAATTCTCCACTTTTTCCTCTCTTTTGCCTTGTGTTTATTGAACAGGTTTCAGTTCTGTTCAGGTGAGTTGGCTTATTAAATTCAAGCTGAGTGAAAGCTTTGCATGACACAGGCTTGGAGAGGGGGAAAAAAAGAAGAAAAACCTGGCTTGAAGGAGAATTTGTTGTGTTTTACTCCAGTAAACGCTCCACAATATTTTCTAAATTAAGTCGTTCTGTTCAGTGTTGCTGTTTAATTAAAAGGCTCAGTAAAGCTGATTATTTATGGAGTAGAAGGAGATTTCTAATGGACTTAATTTTTCCTGCTCAGAAGGAGAATTCGCAAATCCTCCCTGCTCTTTGTGGAATAAAATCTTGGAAGTTGAATTGAAGGCTTCTAAGGGATGAAGGATCTCTGGTTTCCATCTCTGCTTACCTCCTGGGCAGCTCGTCCTCGGCAGGTGACAGCAAAGGTGAGGTGAGAAAGAAAACACACCCAGGGAGGGGTCCTGGGGACCACCCTGGTGGGGCTGGTGACCCAGGGCTGGTGGGGGGATTTTCAGAGGGGTCTCACCTGGGGTGGCACTGTGGCTTTGGTCCCCCTCCTCAGCACTCACGGCCACCTCTCCAGAGCAGTCCCGGGGACACGGGTGACACTGCTCCCACACTCACCTGCCTTTCCCCACCTGTTTGTACTTGGGTTTGGGTTCTTGGCCATCGTTTTTGCAGGGCAGCACCAGTCCTGGCATTGCTTTTCCCTCTTTGGTCCCATCAGGCTTCACCCAGCGTCCCCAGGGGGCCTGGGCAAAAAAAAAGGGGTTAAAAGAGGGGCTGTGTGGAGGGATGAGGGAACAGAGACGGTTTAGGGGGAAACCTGGGGAATGTCCTGAAGGAACAATTCCGGTGGTGCCCTTGCAAAGGCTGGGTGGTTCAAGGCAGCAGCGAAGGGCTGGGTGCGAGCTGTCCGTGGCTGGCAGGGAGGAGGAGGAGGAGGAGCGGGGCCGTGTCCCTGCAGGAAGGATTCCCAGGACACCCCTCATTGTCCACACGCTGCTCCCAGCTGCTGCCCGGCCCATCTCCGTAACGGGAGCTGACACGGCTCCGGCGGGGAGACGTGGGAGTGGAACCCTCCCTGCACAGCCTCTAATTGGAGTTAACTTTTGCCCCGGGAGCGGCTCCATTATCGGGGAACCCCGCGGAGGGGCCGCGGTGAGTTGGGGTTTGATGGGGCCAGACAAAAGTCGTTCTCCGAGGCTCCCCTCAGCTTCACACCAGACTTTCTCCTGCCCTCTCCCCTCCCACCTCCTCTCCAGATCAGCTGCTCTCTGACTGGTAAAATGTTTACACTCCGTGCAGGTCCAGAAATCAATTAGAGACACATTTAGCTGACATATGGCTTCTACAAACCCATGGCCCTGGCGGATCCAGCCGGGGGACAGAAAGGAGCTGGGCTGGAGACCCTGTGTGCCACCCTTATTGTCACCAACCCTTTTTAACGACCCTTTAAATCACTTCTGCTCCAGGGGTAGGGGCCAAAGCCATTACTCCCTGACATTTATGACCAGAACTCGCCGCCTGCTCTGTCCCTGGTTTTACCCATCAGGAAATTGGTAATTCTTCTCTTCCCCAAACATCAGCTGGGCTGGGAGGTCTCATCTGCCGGGTCTGGAAAGGGCAGCAAACCCGGGGATCAGGGATTGCTGCCGGGGAAGGGGAGGGAGGGAAGGACTTTGGCCTTGCTTTGATGGCTCTTTTCCCCACTGCTCCGCTTTTCCCTCCCGTGGACAAGACCCAGCAGCCCCCAGAGCTGGTCCTCACCTGCCCAGGTGGCCACAGAGCCATGGGAGCAGGAAAGTGCTCCACAGGAACTCCAGCTAAAGCCAACCTCTGCCAAGTGACTGGGAGGAAAAGGTCCTTTAAACCCTGAATTGATGTCCTGCAGAGGATCTCCCTCCTCTGTGCCCACCCGAGTTGGTTCTCCATTAACAGATCAGCTGACAACATCCCAGGAAGAATCCCCACAATGCTTCCACAGGCTCCCATGGCAGGCAGTGGAAGAGGACGAGTGCTCAGCTGTCAGAACAGAGAGGGAAGAGCTGGGTGCGTGGGGATGATGGCCAGGGAGCCAGGGGAGGTGGGAGCAGGCAGAGCAAGGGGACAGTGGCACCTTTGGGCCGCCATGCTGCCCGCTGGATTTGATGTAAATCCTCAGTTTTAAATACGAAACTCTGCACCACGAACAGTGCAGTCACACATTTCTGAGCCACCCAGGATCCGGGGGGAGAGATTTGTCACATCCCACGAAGTGTCCGAGGCCAGGTTCGACAGGGCTTGGAGCCACCTGCGACAGCTGCAGGTGTCCCTGAGCGTGGCAGGGGGCGGGATGGGATGAGCTTTACGGTCCCTTCCAACTCAAAACATTCTATAATTTTCCACTGGCCAAGGACGAAGCCTGGGATGCAGCAGCCTGGCCCCAAAGCCACCCCATCCACGAGGAATTCCCTCTGGAGACGCAGCCGGTAGCAGAACACCCGTGCTTCCTCCAGCCCCCCATGGCCAGCGCTCCCCGGGAAGGCCGTGGTGGGGTTTGTATCCACCGAAGGAGTCTCGGGTGTGGAAGCACCGGGCTCCTGCACGTCCTGGGCTGAGCGGAGCCACCTCCGTGCGCCAGGGAGGTGAAGCGCGGCTCGGGGCTGCAGCGCTGCCGCATCGCCCCATCTAGTGGCAGTGGGTGGCCAGAGGGACCTTCTGCGGCCCATTAAGGCGGAGGGATCAATGAACGGCTGCCCCTCGCTGGGTATTTTTAGAGTGCAAATGTTGCAGGCTGTAATCCATCTCCCCCGGTCGGGGCTGAGCACGGCTCCATTTCCTCCCAGCATTACGAGGATGCCGCTGCAGCCAGACTGACGAGAGCCTGGTTGGAATTATTGCACCAGGAACCACAGGGATGGGCCTGCGTGGAGGGCTGGGGGCTCTGCTAGTTCCAGTAAAGGTACAACGGTTTAAGTGGAAATGACTGGTATTGATCCTGGCAGGCAGAGACCAGCAGAAGTAAAAATAAGTTGCTCTCAATTAACCTGCATTGATCTGAATTAAAAGAAAAATGGATCAGCCCTAAATAAAATAACAACCTCTCCAGGCAGGGAGGCTGGTGCTGGGTGGCTTTTTAGCAGAAACAGGTGTTGGGGACGGGAAAGGAAAGGCCTGGGTTTGAGGTGCAGTTCTGGTTAGAAAAGCAGCGGCACAAATGGGATGTTCCTCAGGTTTTCCCCCCTCTCTCCCTTGGTTTGCAGGCACTAAGTGCTCTTTGTCCAGAAGCCATTTTCCATGAGCCCCCACCCCGGAACGTGTCCCAGAGCAGCACCAAGTGTGGGAGGCTGGGGAAGAGCCACGGGGGATGGGTGGGAGTCACTCGGCCTTGGTGCAAATCTACAGACAGAACCAGGAGAAGAGCAACAGACCTTCATTCACGGACCAAAGGGAAATTTGTGAAGTGAAAATGATGGAGAAAGACGAGAAAAGACAAGCCTAAGTCCTGCTGCTTCTCTCAGGGTGGGGCTGTGACTGCCAGGAGTGGTCCAGCTCTCCTGGACTGCTCTGGATCCTCCTTCTCTCCTCCTGGATCTCGGGCTCCGTGTCAAGGCTAAAAGCTCATTTGCATCAGACTCATCAGCAGAGTTGACACAGGAGCTGTGAAAGACAGCGTTATCTTCCCCTGGGGAAGTGATAACACACTGCACAGTTCCTGGAGGGCTCGGGGCTGCCAGCAGGCACCGTCCCCGCTGCTCCGCGGGGCCGCCGCGGCGGGCAGGAAGGGAGCGAGGATGCAGCCGAGACTTCGGGAACGGGGAAATTCTCCTCTGCACCTTCCCGCGCCGGGCTGGAGCCCGGCTGCAGCTGGAACCCGCTGCTTGTGCCGTGGGGAATGTGGGTGGGGAAGGAACGGGAGGAGCCGATGCAGGGAGCAGATCCCGGTGGGAAATGATGCAGAGGCCTCTTCAGTCGAGGCTGCGGTACCCGAAGTCTCTCACTCATCTCCCACCTCACCTCCCGAGAAATGCAGACAGTGCTTGGCTCTGATGCTCCAAAGGATCTTTGTTCCTGTCCCTTTCCCCCTCAGCACCTTCTGCTCCACATCCCCAAATTTTCCAGTGCTGGGAGGTCCAGCAGCCTCTCCTCCTCCCGTTCTCTCCCAGGTCTCTCGGCTGGGTTTAACCCCATCTCCTGCCCCGTCAGCTCCCGCAGAACGGCTCCTCAGCACTCACGGGGATGTGGGCAATGAAAGGCCCTCCCCAGGCACTTTGTCACCGATTGGTCTCAGGTAGAGTCTCTCCCTTCCTGCTCTGCCAGAGCTGCCACTCAGCTGTCACCTTCCCATGAACCACCACGAACGTAAAAACGAGGAAGTTTCTTGTTTAGTAAAAACTACAGACTTAAAATTCTTGTTTCTCCTTCGTGAGAAATGTTTAAATATCTAATAAGAAATATAAACTGGAAAAAGTCAAGAGATAAAGAAAAAAATCTACGAAAAAACTGGTGTGGGCAAAAGAGACAAGACCTGAGAGGAGACGCACTGTGTGCTTGTATCAGAGAATCATGGAATGGTTGGGGTTGGAAAGGACCCTAAAGACCCTAAAATCAGCCCCACCTTCCATGGGCAGGAACAACTTCCACTCTCCCAGGGTGCTCCAAGCCCTGTCCAACCTGGCCTTGGACACTTCCAAGGATGGAGCAGCCAAAGTGCTCCTGCAGAGAGAGAGGAAACAGCCCTTGGAGGGCAGGAGGAGAAATCCTGGATCCAAGGAGCAGCCAGGAGCCCCGAGGTTACCCAGGCTGGGAAACTGAGGCACGGAGAAGGAGCTGCAGAGAAGGAAGGAGCAGAGGAATCGGAACTCACAGCTGCTGGTGTCAGGCTGAACACTGGGACAGACCTGTTAATGGGCACTAATGAACCCTAATGAACCCTCGGAGCGAGCGGAGCCGCTGCCCCGGGAAGGCAGGGGAGGGGTTTGTGGCGAGGAGGAAAGCTGGCACTGCCCCCCGCGGGTGCAGCCGTGTGCCAAGCCCCTGCCCAGGGAGGGGGCAGCGTCTGCAATCCCAACTTTCCTCAGCAGGATTCCTGACTGGAGAGCAGCACAGCCTCGGGCATTAAGGAGGGAGACACGGACGGGATGAGACGGCTCAGTGGGCAGAGCACCCCGACCCTGGAGGAGTGACACTTGGATGTACTGACATTCCCAAACGATCTGGTTTTGCAAGGAAAGTCACAGCTCCCTGAGGTTTAAACACGCATTCTTCCCCTCCCCATGTTCCCCTGCTTCCCTGCAATCTCCAATCAATCCACTCATCTTCTTCTGCCGCCTCTTTTTGATTCAGTTTAGGCACAGATCTTCTAATTTCATCAAAGGATGCTGAACTCAGCTCGTGGAGAGGTCCAGACCCAGCTCAAGGTGAGCACCCACCTGCCCAGCCTGGCTCTGCCTGTGAGCTCTGGGAGGTTTGGTGCTCACTGCCTCGGGCGTTCTTGGCCTGTGCTGTTCTCCTCTCTCCTCTTCTTCCTTTGCTTTTCCTTGCTATTCCCAAAAAAATCCTCACACTTCCCTGCCACAGAATCTCCCCAGTCCCACAATGTCCCTGGCACAGTGATTATGCCAAAAACTGAGCACCCGGCCTCACCAAAGGAGCCAAACCTTAAATTCCCTCCGTAAGACTCCATGAAGAGACAAATCTCCTGTGCAGGCACGTTCCTTGGCGAATTCGTGGAATCCTGGAATCATTTACACAGGAAAAGCCCCCTAAGGTCAGCCAATCCAGCCACCCCCAGCACTGCCACGGCCACCACTAACCCACATCCCCAAGAGCCACGTCCACATGGCTTTTAGCTCCCTCCAGGGATGGGGACTCCAAACCTCCCTGGGCAGTCCCTTCCCAAGCCTGACAACTTTTCCCATGAGGAGATTCCTGCTGATTCCACCCTGAGCCTGCCCTGGCCCAGCCCGAGGCCGTTCCCTCTCCTCCTGTCCCTGTTCCCTGGAGCAGAGCCCGACCCCCCCGCTGTCCCCTCCTGGCAGGGAGTTGTGCAGAGCCACAAGGGCCCCCCTGAACCTCCTTTTCTCCAGGCTGAGCCATCAGGGAATTGATGTCCCTGGGAGCAGGGGCTGCTGTGCAGCTCCCACCCTCTGTTCCCAAGGCAAACTGGGCCCTGGTGCCATTCCCAGCTCCCACTGACACGGCCAAGTGAACCAAACCCTCACCTGGGCACACACAGAAACCCCACACCCCCCAGCTCTCTCGGAGATGACCAGAGGACACCAACCATCCCTGGCCCACCCAACAGGAGCCCAAGGCAGTTAAGGACCTCCCGAGAGCAGCACAAAGCCGCTGCTCCACGCTTTGCTCCGTTTCTGGGCAGTGCCTACACAAAGTTCTGGGATCTCTGGGTTGCAAAGAGACACAGAGTCTCACTCACGTCCTGGCACCTCGCTCACATTGATTTCAGATCGGAGCTGGGTGCCAGGAGAGGAGCAGGAGGGAGCCCGACCTCCCGGCTTCGGGCGGAATCGCTGCCGCTTCCCCAGATCGCTGCTGCCTCCCCACCCCGGCTGCATCTGTTCCAGGCACTGCTTCTGTTCCCAGATGGAGGGCAAATGCTGGGAAAAGGGTGGCCTGAGAGGCTGGGTGTAGGAAAAGGGCTGTTCTCTTGGGCACAGGGAGGGATGGAGAGCAAGGTGACAAAGTCGCCGCTGCTGTGGAGTTTCCTTCTCTCAGTAAAATCAGGAGGAGAATTTCCCAGGCAAATTCACCCGCTGGACACCCAAATTGGTGTGTAAATTTGCATCTTTTCCTGCTGTAGCTCAGTGTCAGGAGGAGCCAGCAGTGGAAGGGAGCAGCAATGGATGTCCATTCCCAAAACTTCCAGGGGCCAGCACTGCCCATCCAGGGCTCAGCCGGCAGGACCGCCCCGGGCCCCTCGCTGCTGCCTCACGTTGGGTTCCTGAGCTGGTCCTGGAGCCTTTCTTTTCTCCTCTTTGCTTTTGGACAGCACATTTATTAGGGAAGCCCTTTAATTTTTCCGTTTTGGAAGAACCCCAAATGGGCTTCCCGGCAAAACTAATGTGCAGGCACTGGGCATTAAGCACTGAGTAATCCTGGAAGTACAGACCTGATGTCTCTACAGGCAGCAATAAACTTTTCAGTACAATATTGTAACCTCAACTCTTCCTCCTTTAATGGCTTTTCTCCGTGCCATTAACATCCCTGCAGAAGTTCCCAGCCGTGCCATGAGCAGGTCCTGGGAGTCAGGGCTCAGGTGCAGCCCTTTCTCCAGGCTCCTTGGGTTGGGAATGCTGCCTGGAGGGTAAACACACATGGAAATCCTGGCCAGGCCTTTGCTCTTCATCCAAGGCCAGGCTGGACGGAGCTCTGAGCAACCTGGTCTAGTGGAAGGTGTCCCTGCCCATCAGGGTTGGGATGGGATGAGATTTAAGGTCCCTTCCAACCCAAACCATCCCATGATTCTGTGACTTGCAGGATACCTTGTGCCAGACTGGGAGAAGAGAATGAGGATGACAAAACCCTCCAGGGACTTGTCTGGGGCCAGCCACAGCTGTGGCTGGGTGGTGGAATTTCAGGAATGAGAGCAGACTTTGCTCAGCTGATGGAGATAGGATGGACCAGAGCTCCTGCCAAAGAGCAGGAGCTGGGGAAGGAGCAGGATTTGGGAATGCAGTGGTTGTCTGGTGACACCTCTCCCAGCAGCACCGGGGAAGCAGGACTCACTTCCAGTAAGAGGATGAAGAGAAGGTCTGGAAAACCAACTACAGAGGGGTGGCAACATTCCCAGAGAGGAGCCAGCTCGGTTGCCTGTCCTGCTTTCCTGCTGCTCTGCCCTGCTGGCTCAGAGTCACCAAGGCAAGTCTGGGGCTCTGGAGAGCTGCGAGCTGAGCCAGCTCCACCAGGCAATTAAAAAGCACTAAAGCTTGGCATGGAGGCCCAGCCAGCAGCAGAACCTGGTGCAAATTGATGTGGGGAAGAAGAGAAATTCCTGCCTCTCAGCATCCTGAATTGCTGCCACTCAGCATCCTGAGCACCTCGAGCACCCTCAGCAGAGAAGGGGCCAGGGCTGGGCTGGCTCTGCCCCCTCTAAATTGCCCCATGTGAGGCTGGGGGAGATGCCCTGGGCTGGACAGCACGGGCAGGGCCCGGGGCAGGCCCAGACCCCCATCCTCAGCTGTTGGCATCTTCTTGTGAAGATCTTGAGTGACACTTCCCCCGTGTCCAGGGGAAGGTCAGGGAACCTGCACCAGCAAGTTCCAGCTCTTCTCCTGCTTCACAGAATTAAAGATGTAACACTTCCCTCTGAAAGAAGACAGTTTTCTGTCTTAAATAATCAAAAAAATTAAGTTAAAAAAAGGCAAACTTCCTCCTGGAACAGATTCCCAAGGCCAACTGGCAATGTTCAGGGCTGTGTGAGACAGAAGATGCTTTTTGACTTTTCAGAAAAAGGCCAGTGAGGCCTTGGACACTGCCAGGGATCCAGGGGCAGCCACAGCTTCTCTGGGCACCCTGTGCCAGGGCCTGCCCACCCTTATTGTAATAAACACCTTCATTATCTCCAGGGAAAAGCCCTCTTTTAGCTCCAGTGCAGGGACTCTCCCTTCCTTTCCCTCTCTGCCCATTGCCTCAGCCAGGGAGAGGCAGGGGTGGGTCCAGATCCCACTCCTATCCTCCCACCACAGCCAGGAACCACTGCTCCTGTCAGGATGGATCCCCACACCTGGAACCGCCCGTGGCACGGGCAGGGTTTCTCTTCACTTTGGAGCAAGCAAATAAATAAAGAAATAAGTCATCCCCAGAGCTCCCCCAAGGTGCCATTAAGGAGCTGAGAGTCGGTGATTAGTGGCAACAGGAAAGGGGGAAAAAATTATAAACAAAGAAGTCATCGTGGTGTCCGTGGGGAGAGCACTTCTAAAAATCCTTTAACAGGCCTCATTAAATATTCATGGCCGCGGTGGCTGGCTATACATCCTGATTAGCCGTGACTTCAGCTCCTGCAGGCCAGGGTGCTGCTGCTCCTCACCACAGGGACAGTGACAGGGACAGGGACGGGCCTGGCAGGGTGGCCATGGAGCCCTGGAGGGCCTGGCACAGGGCTTGGGCTGCAGAGCAGGTCCTGCCTGCTCATTCTGGGTGAGAACACCGAGGGAGGAGAGGAGGAACCAACGGGGGCATGGCTCAGGGACGGGGGGCCTGGCGAGCATCGTGCCAGGGCACGGCGGGCGAGGTGCTGCAGCACAGAGCCACGCTCAGCAGGACCAGCTCACAGCTCAAGATCACTGCCCACCCTCGGCCCCCCACCCTCCCCCTGGAGAACACGCAGCTCCCCCACTCCCCCAGGCACAGGAGCGACCCCAGGCCCTCTGTTTTCCCCCCTCTCCTTTAATGATATGAATATTTCATTACGTTCCATTGGAAGAAAGATGCAAATGAATGTGTGTGGGAGGACCCTGGAGCCTCCCAGTGTTAACCAAACAAGAAACATGGGTTGTCCTGCTTGTGGAGGATGTTAACACCACACAGGGATGTTCTACAATCCAAAACCTCTCAGGGAACGCGGGGCTGGAGCCACTTTTGCCACAGGAGCTCACGGTGGCACTAAAAGGTTTCAGCTTTGCTGATCTGATTTTAGTTTTCCAAGCCAGAGAAGGATTTTTGAGAAATGTTTCAGTAGCATCAGAGAAAGCTGGGGCTGCACAGGGTGTCAGGGCTGGAGTAGATCCATTCCTGGGAGCTGTCCTGTGGTAAGGAAATCCTGTGAACCCTTCCAGGGATGGGGAAGGGTCTTAAATCATCAGAAATGCTCTCCATGGGATTCCAGCGCTTCCCACAGAAATCTTCCATGGCCTCATGCTAATTGACACGTTGTATGTGAGGGGTCCATCATGGGTTGGCAGAAAAGGAGAGAAAAACAGGAGTGTGATGTGAGAAAAGAGAGGAAAACCTTCAAAGTCAGGTTGGATGGTGCTTGGAGCAACCTGGTGCAGTGGAAGCTGTCCCTGTCCATGGCAGGGCCTGGGCTGGATGAGGTTTAAGATCCCTCCCCACCCAAACCATTCTGTGATTCTGTGAAATGTCACTAATTCCAAGTCAGAAGTTTCTGAGAGCAGCTGGAGGCTGGAGCAGCCTGGGAGCTGGGGTCCATCAGGATTTCTGGATTTGATTTCTTTGGGTGCTCAGGGATGAGGAAATCAGCTTCCTCATACCTGCTGCACCTCCCCACGAACCACAGCAGTGTCAGACTCCTTCTGCTTTGCTGCTTTTTTCCCAATTCCTTCTGGTTTCACCCACCAGTCACAGAATCCTGAGCATGAAAGGTGGGAATTCTGCCTGGAAATGCTTTTTGTGGGGTTCTGTCTGAGGAGCACCATCTGCACAGAGCAGAGGGGAGCCCCAGGTCCAGCCCCATGACCAAGCCCATCTGTTCCCAGCCGCGGGTCCCACGACCCCCTCAATCACTTCCACAAACATTCCCTTGGAACCAGCAGCCTGTTTTCCTCACTGCTCAGCCCATCCTGGGCCAGTGGGCAGAGTAATTATGTAAATTCTGCCATCAGGATGATTAGCCATTCCATCTCGGCCAAGAAAATGCTGACAATGGTTCATGATTCCTTCTGTGCTCCCATTTCATCTCGTCCTTCCCACCACGGTGCCGAGGTCTCCCTGCAGCTCTCTGGCCAGTGGGATCAGAGGCACATGCAAACACAGGTCTCAGATGCAGGTCTACAGACAGCTCTGCTCCCGAGGAGCTGGGGATGTGACATCTCCCCCTCCCCAGGGACCCCCCGCCAGGCTGGACTCTCCTCCTTCATGTCCCAGAGCCCAGCTCCTTGGGGACAGGCAGCTCTGGACCTCAGGAGCTGCTCTGTGACATGGAGAATCTCTGAGCTTGGCCCAGAGGAGAAAGAGTTTGGTCTTTCCAACCTAAAATAGTGATAAAACTGCCCAGGCAGGAGCTCTGCTCCCAGCTGGAGGCAACCAGAGGCTGCTGGGCCTGGCAATGTCCACATTCCCTCCCTCCTCCCTGCTCCTGGCTGTCCTGGATGCCAAGGCGTGTAGCTTTCATTTCTCTCCAGTGTTCTCCAAGGGATTCCAGCGCTTCCATGGGAAATCTTCCATGGCCTGACACATCCCTCTCTGCCAAGACACTCCCCCGGGCACTTTGTTTCCAGTTAAAAGCCCCATCCTTCTCTGCTGCGTTCCCTTTATGCCTTGAGGTGCTCTTCCCTCCCTGCACGGTTTTGCTGGGACACAATTCCCTGTGTTATCCATCTGGAGATGCTCCCACCTGCTGTCACCCATCCCCGGCCTGGCCGGATTTTTATCCTGATGCTTTAAAACTTTAGACACTTCCCATATGTGAGAGCTCCATGAAACATCCATACGGTTTTCCTGGAGCTGAGCAGAGCCAGGACATCCCTCTGCTGTGTCACCTCCCGGGTGTCACCTGCTGTGTGTCACGTCTCGGGGTGGAAGGTGGCCCTGCCCGTGCCAGGGGTTGGGATGAGATGTTCTCTGAGCTCCCTTCCACCCAAACCATTCCCTGATGCTGTGATTCATCCTCACAGGGCTGCTTGGATCCGCTCCGAGCCCCTTCCCTGCCAGCACAGCCGGGTCATGGGATGGGACACAGACTGTGGGATGGGACACGTCCCCGCCAGCAGGAGCTCAGCCGTGACCCCGGGGGGTGATTTGTCTCCTGCTGACCTGTCCGGGACCCATCTCCTCCCGCAATCTCCTAAGTGGAAGTGACTCCGGAGCGCTGCCGGAGCCGCGTCCCCATTTATCTCCATGAGAGCGGTGACACCCCGGACAGTGATGCATGAGCCGAGTCCCTCGCGCGGGCACTGTGACACGGCCGGGCTCCGCTCTGCTGCCTCTGCAGCGCCGCGGTGTCACTGCAGGGTGACACTCGCTGCCTGCTCCGGTGGCAGCCAGCACTCCGGGGAGAAAAGCCATTGTTCGCACTTCGCTCCGAAGAAATAAAAGGGAGCAGAGCTCCACCGCGGACGTGCCTGAGGTGCCGATGGTTGCTCGGCACTTTCTGCTTTGCTCCTCTCCGGGTTTTCCCCAGAGTCCTCAGTGCTCCCAAATGGTCTGGGGGACAGGGAAAGGTCACCACTGTCCAGCTGCCCAGGGGACACAGAGCAGCCCCACCGAAGTCGGCTCACGGGTCACGGCTGGTGACAGGTGACATCACACAGGGAATTTGGGATGGGGGGCAGATGTTCCAAGCCCCAGACTGGGATTTTATCCATGAAACTGAGACAGTTACTATCCCGTGCCTCAGCTGAAAGGTCTGGATGACATTTGGTGCCTCTTTCCTATCCTTGACCTCGGCAAATTATCCAAAAACCACTGAAAAACAGAGTCAGGTTTTCCAGAAGATCCCCAGCTTCCATGATTCCATGGTGCTAAATAACTCTTGCAGCCTTTCAGCAGGAAGGTTTCCTCTTCATGGAGTGAAGGATGGGAATTTGGGGCTGATCTGATCAGCAACACCTTTCCCAAACGAAAATCCTGCAGGAGGGAGGAGCAGTGGAGGGAGCAGCATCCCTCTGCTCTGTGCTCTGCCCAGCTGCTCTGGACTCGGGAGCTGTAAATCACCAGGGAAGTGACTTTGTTCACAAATGGTTTCAATTTTTGGTTTTTATGTTTGGAGTGGGACCAGAGTGATCCATAACCCCATGAGCTGCTCTGCTTCTCCCGCAGAGCCCCTGGAATCTCAGCCTTTTTTCCCCTCTGCTTTCCCATTGAGGGGCAGCCCTAAAGCAAAGCCAAGGAGGCTCCTTGCTGGTCAGGATCATTCCCAGGCCCGAGTCAGAGGCTGGCAGTGCAGCTGGTGCCCACGAATGGCTTCTCCCCCGCCCTCATTTCCCACTGGCAGGAGGAAGGAGCAGGGAAGTCTCACAGGGCATCCAGCTGCTGCCTTCCACGGGAACCACGGGCACGATGGAGCCGGATTCCCTGAGGCTTCCTGCCAAGGAGCGGGACACGGAGCTCCCCCGATGGGGGACGTCAATTCCTGCAGCAGAACCCGAGTCAGGGCAGGTTGAGGTTGCAGATCAGGAAAGGCTCTTCCCCCAGAGGCTCCCCAGGGAACGGGCACGGCCCCGAGGCTGCCAGCGCTCCAGGGATGCCCAGGTGTGTTGCTGAGGGTCTGTGCAGGGCCAGGAGCTGGGCTAGATGATCCCTGTGGGTTCTTCCAGCTCAGGATACCCTGGGATTCCATCCCATCGTCATTCCCGACCGCTTCGCTGCATTCGTAGGTGGAGTCACAAGATGGAGCAATTGCCCCGTCTGTCACTCCCGCCTGGGCTCCGCCGGGCGCTCCTGGCCGGTTTTGGGGTGTTTCTGCAGCCTGGGTGAGTGAGTTTTCCTTCCCCGGGTCCCAGGGGATGCCTGAATCCAAACCTGCTCCTCAAATTCCCCCAGCGGCGCCACATTCCCTGCACGGGCAGCGTGAGAGCTGAAGGTGCCTCGGGACCACCCTGTGCCTCGGGACCACCCTGTGCCTCCTGCACCCTCGTCCCACGGCCTGACCCCTGCTCTGTCCCACCGCGGGGCTCTCTGCGCCCAAAAATGTCTCTGCCCACAGAACCCAGGTCTCATCAAAGCTTCTGGGGATGAACTTTGACAGTGCAGCAGCGCTTCAGGTCTCATGCCAGGATCCCAGCTGGGATGCAGAACTCTCCTTGAGAACCTCACAGGTCCCAGCCCGGTGTTTTGGGGTGTGGCCGCACCTCGGAACTCTCCAGGAGCATCGTGGACAGAGGGAGAGCTGCCCAGTAGGTTTGATGGACGGCCCGAAGGCACCGGGGCAGGGAGGACATGGACAGGGCAGGAACGGTGGAGGGAGGAGCCAGGAGGCAAGCAGGAGGATGGATCTGCCCTTGGGAAAGGTGGAGGAGCAGTGGAGGAGGTGAGCAAAGGGGTGGATTCTTGGGGACTGAAATAAAGCAGGGAAAATGCCCCTTTTCCAGAATAGTGGCCCAGCTGGAGAGGTGGAGCAGTGCCAGGGAGGCGTAGCTCTGACGTTCTGGACGTGGAAAAGTGGCTCTCTGTGCCTGTTCCTGAGGACTTCCTGTCCTTGTCCCAGCCAGGACCTCCTCAAATAAACCGCTGCCATCCCAAAATGATGACTCCCTTGAACTGGAGCTGTTCCACTCCTCCAGATCTCTCCTCATTGAAAACATGTTTGGAAGAGGTTGAAACGTCCCATTTTTCCACAGCCACATTTTCCTTGGGACAGCTTTTCCTTCCTGAAGCTCTCTCTGAAGTTGATTGGCACAACAAAACAGCCTCTTTGGAGAGACCAGCTCCAGAGGAGTCCTTTGGCCTCTCGCTTCCCAAACACTTTCATCAGGATGGGAAAACTGAGAGAGCTTGGGGAGAAATCCTTTCCCAGCAGCTCCATCCACCAGAGGCCAGGCCAGAAACTTCCCTGATCCCCATCCAGGCCAGCAGCCCCAGCCATGGCTGCAGGGACCCCATGCCCCCCACACCAAATATTTCATCTGAGTTCAGGGCCACCCAGCACAAAGCAAACAGGGTGAAGCCACAGCTGTACAAACATCTGGGGCTCCAGGATCCCTGGGGCCTCTCAGCGTGTGTGTGGTGACTGAGAACAGCTCCAGCCTCACCCCCTCCCCATGAAGGAGCAGCTCCAGTTCCTCTGCCATGGAGCTGCAGCAGAGCCTTGATTTTTCAAGTGGCCTTCGTGTTCATAAAATCACGGAATGGTTTGGGTCGGAAGGGTCCTCAAAATTACCTGGTTCCACCCCCAGACCTGGGTGTAAGTCCAGGCTCATGCCTAGATGAACCCTCCCATCCAATCCCAGACTGGTTTGGGTGGGAAGGGGCCTTCAGGCTCATCCCATTCCACCCCAGCCATGGGCAAGAACACCTTCCACTGTCCCAGGCTGCTCCAAGCCCTGTCCTTGGGCACTGCCAGGGGTCCAGGGGCAGCCCCAGCTGCTCTGGGCACCTGTGCCAGGCAGGGCAGGGCAGTGTCTCATCCTCTCCCTGCACGGGAGGCTGCTGCTTGGGAGGACACAAGAGATGAATTTCCCCATTTCCTCACCTGTGGGGGAGCAAACGAAGCGGAACTGCCCTGACAACAAACCCCATGAACAACCCCCCAAAAAGCCCCCTGTCCCAGCTGATCCTTGCCAGTCCCCCCCGCCGCCCCAGCTGGCCTGGCTGCTCATTCCAGGCGTGTTTCTCATGGCCATCAGAGGAATGCAAAGCCCTGGGGTGCTCGGGGAGACCAGCACCAGATCCCTGCTGAAAGGGGACAGCGGGCTGATGTCAGCGGAAACATATTTTTATCCCGCATTCGAATGAAAAGGAAACGACCCAGAGGAAATGCATCAAAAAAAAAAAAAAAATAAAAAAAAAAAATAAAAAGAAGCCTCCTGACAATGAAAAGCCCAGCTTTGCTTTCAAGTTTTACTTTTCCCAGGACAGTCCCTCCCTCCTGCCCTCAGCCAAGAGGGACAAGAGCGAGCGAGGGAGCGAGAAGCACCCGCACACCCCACAAACAGGAAGCTCGGGCTATATAAAGACTGGGGCTGCGTCAGGAGCCAGAGGGGCAGGACACGGGATGTGACATCCACCTGGGCCACTCGTGCCTGCAGATGGGCACGTTAGCCCTTCAAGTGATGGCTTCCCACTGCCAGAGGGCAGGGTGAGCTGGGAAAGTGGGAGGGAGTTGTTCCCTGGGAGGGTGGGCAGGCCCTGGCACAGGGTGCCCAGAGCAGCTGGGGCTGCCCCTGGATCCCTGGCAGTGCCCAAGGCCAGCTTGGAGCAGCCTGGGACAGTGGAAGGTGTCCCTGCCCATGGCAGGGAGTGGAACTGGATGAGCTTGAAGGTCCCTTCAAGTCCAAACTGTTCTGGGATTCCGTGGGTCCAACCATCCCTTCTGGAAGCCCATCCCTGCTGGAAGCCCATCCCTGCAGGAATAGCAGTGAAGTTTAACAGAACAAACCCATCCAGCACCCAGACACTGCTCCTCCTGTCCCCCACCCAGCCTGGCAGTGCCGGGGGGCCTCAGCCCGCCCAGGACACTGTCCCTGCCCACTCCGGAGCCGGGCTGTCTCCAGGGAATCCAGGCTCGGAGCCTCTGAGGTGCGCTGACAGCTGATGGATGGCAGAGGAAGGAGGTTCAGCAGCCCAGCCGTGCCCCCTCGCCCTCCCCTCCCTTGAACCCATCCGTTCCCATCCAGCCGCCCTGGGAAGAGCCTTTCGTGGAAGCCTCTGCCAGAGAGGCTCATTAACACCGTTTAATATCCCATTTCCTGGAAGGCAGGAGATTCCTGGGGACAGGGAGGGAGGGGGAAGCCGGGAGCCAGCCATGGAGGGGAGAGGTGGCACCTCCGCGTGGGTCGTGCCTGGTGCCTCGTGGCACCGTGGGCTCCGAGCATCCCCAAAACCTCATCACCCCGGCAGGCTGGCAGGGGATGTGCCCCACCCCTCTCCAGCACCCAGGCGTATCCCAGAGGCAGGGCTGAGACCCAGGAGTGCCCAGGATGTCCCACAGGGGACTCCGGAAATATTCCAGGTGTGAATCTCCATCCATCCACCAGCCCGAGGATCCCCCCATGCTGTGTCCGGCTGGGATCTGAGCGGGGCTGCGCCCTGAGCAGCGGGGCTGGGCATCCATCACCTCTGGATGCAGATGCGATCTCCGAACCCCGGGACCGCTCCACCCCAGCGCGGGGAGGTCACATTTGTCCTCAGGGGCTGGAACAGCCTCAGCACCCCCGGCTCACTCCTCCAGGGGCACCGACTGCCGCTTCTTCACTTCATTTTCCTTCCAGGGCTGAGCTCCGGCCCAGAAGCTCTTCCCCAGACCTGCGCACGGGAGTTATTTTTAGGCGCCGCGGGGGCCAAGAAGAGCTTGGAGCCGGCTGCAGGAAAGCGGCGCTCAGGAAGGCAGGAAGGAGCAGGAGGGTGGGTACAGGAGCCCTCCCCGCCTGCAGCCGCCGCGGCTCCTTCCTCCGTCCCCAGCAGAAAGCGCCGCCCGGGGAAGGCGCTCCCGGCGCCCGGCGAGGAGCGCGGAGGGGCCCGGGCCGGCCGGGGCAGGGCACGGCGGGGCAGGTGGCCGTGGGAGGAGAGGAGCTTCCCGAGCCTCCCGAGCATCCCGTGAGGGGCCCCAGCCCGGGGGATGTCCCGCAGAGGCCACAGCAGCCACTGGCTTTTGCCCCGGCCGCTGCTGGGAGCGGTGGGAGCTCGGGGCTGCGGGGCTGGCGTGGAGAGGGGCTGGAAGGGACCGCTGGGGAGGCTGAGCAGCCCCGCTGCAGCCGGACAGGCAGGATGCCCCTGAACTTGCCTAATTAGCAGGCTGGGGAGGGTGTGCACCCGGAGGATGCTCCCTGTTCCCTGCTGGAGGGGGTTTTGGGATCCATCCTCCGTGGGTGCCCCAAATCTGCTGCCCCAGCAACACCCGGTGCCTCTGGGATGCCCAGCCTGGGGACAGGACTGAGAGCTCTGCTCTGCTGGCACCTGGGGACAGCTCCTTCACCTGGGAAACGTGAGAGGTGAGGAGTAAAACGAGAAAAGCTTCAAGGGGCAGGTGCCAGGCTTTAAGGAAAACCCTGGGACCAAGAGGCTGCCTGACCTCAGGCTGTCACCTGCAGGTTCTCCTTATGCCAGTGGGGCGATGTCCCCACTCAGAGCGGCAGCAAGAAGAGATGTTGCACAGCCCCAGCCCCCTGGATGGCAAGGAGGAACATTTTACATGAACATGGACCAGGGGGAACAGATTTAACATGAATAAGGGAAGATTTATATGGGATATTGGGAAGACATTCCTCCCTGGGAGGGTGGGCAGGCCCTGGCACAGGTGCCCAGAGCAGCTGGGGCTGCCCCTGGATCCCTGGCAGTGCCCAAGGCCAGGTTGGACACTGGGGCTGGAGCAGCCTGGGACAGTGGGAGGTGTCCTTGCCCATGGCAGGGGTGGGATGAGATGATTTTAAGGTCCCTTCTATGAAAAATGTGGGCAGCACCTTCCCCCATCAGCTGGTCACTGTGGCCACAGAGCAGAGAGGGGCCAACCTGGTGCTGTGCATTCCTGACCCCCTCCTGCCCAGGAACACGAGTCCCGTGGGGTTTGTCTGTGTCTCAGGAGGGTTTCTTCTTCCTTGTCTCGCATTTTTGGGAAAGCCTGTTTGCCCCAGGTCTGGCTACCTCCAAAATTATATGCTGTGTGCCTGACATCCCTGGGACCTGGTGTTAGGTTTATGGAGTCCTGGAATCATTCAGGAGGGAAAAGACCTGTAATTATCAAGTCCAACCATTAAGCCACCACTGCTGCTGGTTTAAGCAAGAAGACCTCCAGCTGTACCTGCAGATCAATTCTTCCCTGGAATAACTTCCCAGCCTCATGCTTTACCCAAGCAAATGCCGAGTCTTGCTTCAGGGAAACTGTTTCTAGGTTTGCACCAGTGAATTCCTTCAGCCTCATGGGTCTGGGAAAGTGCAGCTTGTTTTGGGAGAAGAGGGAAAAGGCAAAAGCAGCAGGGCCAGAGATTTGGACATTTTCTTCCTGAGGAGAAAGTCCTTTTCTTCCCTCTGGCTCGGCCTGCCCGCAGGTATTCCCACAGCACCCCCAGCTTTGATGGACAACTTCCTTCACGCTGAATGACACTTGGGGACCCACCGGGCTGCGTGAGGGGTTTCGAGGACGCCTGACCCGGTCTCCACCCTGCCGCAGCGACAAGAATGAGCCCGTGCCCCCTCCTTCATCCGCCTTGGCCCCATTGCGAGAGGAGCCCGTGAACCCTGTCCCCTGACCTGTGGGACACGAAGGGGGACGGCCGGAGCCGCCGAGGCTCCGGGGATCCCCCGGGGCTCGGGGCCACCCCCAGCACTCGCCGGCCGCATTGAAGGGCGCTGGGGACGCCCCCGTCCCGCCGGCGCTCTCAAAGCCGCCTTTGTTGCGGGGCTGTCACCCGGGGCAGAGGCGTCGTGGCCTCTGGTAGCCAGGACAACGAGAGGAGGAGGAGGAGGGTGGGCTGCTGGGGAGGAAGGGGAGAGGCCGCGGCAGGAAGGTCTGGACAGTGCAGGCAAAAGCAAATCCCAAAAAAAGTTGCTCTGGGGGGTCTCTGTGGCTGCTTTGAGGCATTGCCGGGAGGGGAGATGCCAAAGCTGAGCCCTGAATTGCTCCAAGCCCCCAGTGGGTAAATTTAAATCAGACATAAAGAGGAAGGTTTCTGTGATGAGGGTGGGCAGGCCCTGGCACAGGTGCCCAGAGCAGCTGGGGCTGCCCCTGGATCCCTGGAAGTGTCCAAGGCCAGGCTGGACACTGGGGCTGGAGCAGCCTGGGACAGTGGAAGGTGTCCCTGCCCATGGCAGGGGGTAAAAATTGGAAGATCTTTCAACTCCCTTCCAACCCAAACCATTCTAGGGTTCTACCATTCCACGAAATGTATTTTTAGGCCAATATTTATGGCTTGTCCTTTTGCAGCTCTGCAGTTCCACCAGATTACAGGGGAGTTCAAAGGTGTTTTCCTGCCTCCCCTGAGCCCTGGGCTATTTATAGCTGTCAGATATTGGCAGCCCAGCTCTCACAGACAACTGTATGGTGACAATGTGCACATGGAAATGGCTCATTCCTGGTGAGTAATTCCAGCCAGGATCCTGCAGAGTGATGGGGTTTGTGCACGAGACAGTCAGAAAGAGGGGGCTGGGAAGAGCAGTGAGTCTCTCCTTTAGGCTCAGGGTGAGAAAAAAGAGAAGACTGAATTTTCCAGGGAGATCTCTTACCTTTCGGGATTCTCCTCGGGGACAACGATGCTAATCCTGCCCCATGGGCTATTTCAAGCCAGAGTGGCCTAGTTGCCAGAGCTGTCCTTGCTGATTCCAGCTCTGGGGATGCTCTTATCCTTCCGTAGGTGCTCAGGAGAGGACGAATCTCACCGTGGCACAGCACCAATGCTGCTCAAAGCCCTGACTGACCCAGATGCCTCCACAACGTGTGGTGCCCAAGCCCCTCAGATGCCCATATTCACCCCCCAAGCTCCTAAGAGGCTTCCTCTGGCTGGGACTTGGGGAAAAGTGACCCAAAAAGTCACTTCTGACATACCCCCAGCATGAAAGTGGCAACCCAGGGCAGGGGTGGAGTCTCCACCTCTGAAGGGATTTAGAACTGCATGGATGTGACACCTGGGGACATGGTTTGGTGTGGCCTTGGCAGTGCTGATGGAATGGATCGACTCTGTGACCTGAGAGGGCTTTTCCAACTTCAAGAATTACATGTTTCTATGGAAAAGGACCTCCTGCAGAAAGCAGGACCCTTGGTTGCATTTCTGGTGCACTGTATTTCTCCGCAGAACGTGAATGTCCCACGTCGTGGGGGGGTGCAGAAGGGAGAAGCAGGAATTCCAAAGTTCCAGTGCGCAGGGTCTCGCATCCCAGTAAATCCCAGTAAATCCCAGTAAATCCCAATAAATCCCAGTATTAACAGAGCTGCAGGAACAGCCAAGAGCCAGGGATCTCCAGATCTCCACCAGCAGGGGCTGTGTGGGGCTGTGCAGCCGGACACACGGACGGGCTCCAGCCCATCCCAGACCTGACCAGACCCCCGGGAGTTTCCCACAGCTGCTGGAAGCTGCTGCCCCCCTCACGCCCCCGCTGCCGAGGCACCACTATCTCCTGCATCTGCCCGAGTGCTTCCCTGCTCCGGGTGAGGGCAGGAAGAGGAGAAGAACACCACGAGCACACAGGAACTCGGAGGGAGCTGGAAAAGAGCTCTCGGGGCTGGCCGGGCTCCAGGACAGAGGGACACAGCCCCTGCTCGGGAGCACAGGCACAGAGACCTTCACGGCCACGGCTGCCCCTTTTCACATCCCCCTGGAGCAGAACCACTTCACCTTCCTGGTTTTTTGCACTCAGCCCCCTCTCCCTTCAGCATCAGCTGCCGGCAGATGGGAGTGCGGTGGATTATTTAGGGAAAACGCCCAATAACATCACAATTACTTACCATAAAAGCCTGGTGTTTCCAATAATAGCCTAATGTTCCAGGCACCTGTCCAACAGAGCTCTCCTACCTGCCCACTGCAGGATTTGTATCCATCATGCTCCCCTACAGGCATCTCGAGGTGCCACTGCCCCTCTGCCAGGCTCGGGGAGCACTGAGGATGGGGGCCACACCTGTGTGCAGCAGGGACAGTGGCTGGAGGACCTGTCACCCCCACAGTGTCACCCCTTGAGGTCTGCAGAGGGTTGTAAACAACAACTGGTGGGGAAGAGGCAATGCCAAACCAGGAATTCACCTGCGAATCAGCACTGCCATCCCTGGAAGCATCCAAGGCCAGGCTGGAAGGGGCTTGGAGCACCCTGGGATAGTGGAAGGTGTCCTTGCCCATGGGGGTAGAACGGGGTAGGTTTTAAGGTCCCTCCCAACACAAACCATCCTGGGGTTCTGGGATCTGCCAGGCTCTGGCTGCTGCTGCAGCTCCAGGCTGGCCCCACCTCTCCTGCCCACGGCAGGTGACAGCAGAGGGGCCCAGTGAGCCCAGGTGCCACTCTCACCCCCTGTCACGGTCACCCTGATGCTGGAATGAGGCAGAAAGGGACAAATGGCACGGGAACAAAAGGGCTCAGAACTGTTTTTCTTGGTCAGATCCCACGAGCCCCATCAGCGACATCCGCGATGGCTTTTCCAGACCAGGCTGGGCAGCCAGATTTTGCTCAAGTGTTCCCAGGGAACAACAAAAAAAAACCCCATCATCAACATGTGTCTTGCTGCAAGGAGTCTGGCTGATATGAACCCAGGGTTGTCCAGTAGCAAAGCTCCTTGTGGGCTTGGGAAAGAGTGGAGGAGCAGCGGAGATGGTATAACAGGATGTGGGCATCTCATCTCCCCGGAGCAGGAGACAGCCAGCAGCACTGGCACTCACCCAGCACTCAGCTCCAATTTGTTTGCACACAGGCTTTGCTGGAAAATTGCATCCAGCCGGCCAGTTAATAAAAATCATCCTCACAGAGCTCACCGGCAGCATTTGCTGAATGAGAGATGGATGCTAAATTATTCACTCTGCGCCATCGGAGCCGCGGCGCTGGAAGAGGGAGGAAGATTTCGTGTGGTGCTGTCAGTTCTGGAGCACTTCATTCTCAGGGCTCTCAGCCTGCCATCTGCTACTAAATTCACCACGAGGAACGGGGCGGGGGAAAGCGGGCAGCATTTTCAAGCACCGACTGCTCATCGTACAGCAGCTCTAGAACACGTTTTTGAGCAGTCATGAGAAGGAGAAAGCCAGGGAGAAGTGCGGAGTGGAAGGGGTAATGTGTCACTTAGAGGATTCCACCTACACAGATGGAGGAGAAACATCTGAAGGCACAAAGTGCCATCCTGCCTCTCCTGTCTGCCACACCTCAGCGGTCAAGGGAGAGGGCAGAGGTAGCACAACCTTCTGGAGGTGTAATTGGCCTTCACAGCCAGAAATCTTCCCATTTCTCCAACTGTTTTCTTTGTCTGCTGAGCTACCTCTCAACTCCCCCAAACTTTCTTCAAAAAATTCAAGAAAAAAAAAAAATACTTTTTTAAAATTAAAATCTTGGTAAGGTGCTCAGCAGGGAGGTCCTTGCTCTCTTACACACTAGAAACGCTCTGAGAGAAAACTTTAGGAAATTGGTGTTGGAGACATCCATGGCCAGGTGCTGTGGTGGAAGTGTTCTGGTGGAAGTGCGTGGTCACGAGGCTCTGGATGCCCGGTCCGTGTTTGGGAGCTCACCCAGTCATGCTGAGAAATTTGCTTTATCAGGAACCAGACAGAGGAGACACAGCAGAGCCGAGCGAGGCGCTGCCGGCAGATCTGGGGAGGGAGACAGAGCACCTTGGCTGGGCATGAAAGGCTCTGGGAGAACATGAGAGCAGGAATCAACAAAAATCAGCCAGGAAAACAAGCTCCCTGCTTTGTTCCAAGACTCTCAGCTTTGAGCACTGCAGATTTGGGGTTCAGTGAAGCTGGAGCAGAGGGCACCACGGGATTCCTGCGTCTCTGACATGGTCCAGACAGGGGAGAGATGAGGATGCAGCCTGTGGGTTCCCACAGAGCATCCCAGTGCTGGGAAGAACCCAAACAACCACGGGAAAGCCATGAACTGAAAGCTTCTCCCCTTTCATGCCTTTTCCCCAGGCCATGTGCCTTTTCCCTCAGCAGGACTCTGGGATCAGAGCCTGGCACCGCACACAGGGAGGATGAGGGAGCTGGAAAATCAGCCTTAAGTTCATCAACCTTGAAGCATCCACATGCCCAGGAAGAAAATTCCTGAGGTGTCTGCAGCCTCCCCAGCCCATCCAGGCTGTGGGAGTTTGGGTTCCCATGATACACAGGATGCCCTGTGTCCCCCTCCCCAGAGCTCCCAGACTGGGGCTGAGGGCTCTGGGGAAGGCTATGGTGGGTCTGGTCTGGGAGATGAATGGAGGCTGTAAACCAGCCTCCATCCAGCAGGGAAAAGCTCCACAGATTCCCTTGTCCTTCACTGCATCCCTGACAGTCTCCCATTCCTGTCCTTTGGCACAGCCTGGAGCTGAGGACCCACATCACAAACACGACAGAAGTCAGGAGAGGGAAGGGAGCCAGGAAACGCCCTGATGGATACGGACTGGGACACTCAGTCCCTCAGGAGTCTGTCTCCTTGGGGCCCCAAAGGAAGAGCTGGAGCTTCCTGTGTGAAATGTAGCTCAGGAGTTGGCCTTTACAATGGGTTGTGAGGTGAGGAGAAAAGCTGGGAAACCAGCTGATTTTGGGAAGAGATGCTCAGTGTGGTACCAAGGGCACGTCCCTCACCAGGACGTGACCCAGACACAGCGTTCCATGAGCTTTACAGGTGAAGCTGTTGATTTTCTTATCTTTGTGCACCACATTTCCCACCTGGAGCCCTTGGACACAGGAAGGACCCACTGATGGGAGGGGCAGAATTTGGTTCCCTCCCCCCAGCACCTGGTCAGGAGTGCCTTGCCCACTGGATTGACCCTTTGGACAGCGTGACTCAGGGAAAAGGCCTTTGATACAAGCTCAGATTTCCAGCTCTCTTGGACCCTTCCACCTCTCCCACCTCATCCTGCTCTGGCGTATGGACTGCTGATGCTGCTTCCTTCATATTCCAGCCACTCTCCTGGTGGAGAGGGGATGCTCCTGCACAGCCAGAGGTTCACTTTCCACCTCACTCCCTTTCCAGAGGTGGCTCTTCTGTCCTTAAGGAGCTGAGGGAAATTCAACAGGAAGGTGAAACCCCACAAAATTCCAGCTGGTGGAGCCCCTGGAGCTGCTCTCCAGGTGAGGCTCTCCTGCTCTCTCCCCTGGGACAAACAAGGACATTCTCCCTGTTGGTTATTCCCCAGCACATCCAACTCATCAGGCCCATGTCTCTCCCTCGGAAGCACGGTGGGATTTCACCCCCAGCCTTGGGGGGCACTGATTTTTAATGCCTGCGAATTTATTTTTGCCATTGCCCAGACCGTTCCAGACCCCGCTTTATCTCCGGCGCTCTTTGACCCCCGCGTGTCAGGAGTTCAATCTGGGACGTTCCACTCTTTGCCCCCACTTAATTCTTTTCGAGCTGCTCGCCCTTTGAAACCTGGTGCCATATGCCAGCCCCAAAGAGTCCTGATCAATACCGGGGGACCGCGTCCCTGTGACCTTGCAGCCCGCCCCAAAAAGGGCAGAGGGCAGAGCCCAGCGCTGGCCATGTTTTCATTACAGGGTTTGTTGGAGGGGGAGGGAGAGCTTTTCTTTCTTGCTTTCTTTCTGTCTTTCTTTTCACGGACGTGGCCCAGCTGGGACACTCCTGGCTGCCCATCCCCTCCTCTGACTCATTTAATGACAGCAAGTGCCAGAACCACCAAAAATCAGGAGGGCTGACGAGGTAAATTAGAAAAATCAGGAGCACAGCTTGCTGTAAGAAAGGGATTGCTCCTGCCTTTGCCTTTCAGACAGCCGGCGTGTTTCGGGGTGTAAAGTCTCACTGCAATGGAGGGACCCATCAAAGGCCCCACAGGAGCCCTGACAGGAGTGCTCAGGGCACCTGGGTTCTCTCCTCAAAGCTCAACCCCTTGTGTGGCCAAGTCTTATTCCAAGGAAGGGGTCCCCAGTGAGGTGCAGCCCTGTCCTGCCCCAGGTGACAGGGAATGGTAGGGATCCTTCAGCCCTGTGCTAGGGCTGTGTGAGCTGGGATGTCTCTAGGCCTCTCAATTTGAAGGCCACTCTTTTTGCAGGCCCAGACCTTCCCCATGCTGTTTATTTTCTCCTTTTCTCTGTTCAAAAGGTTCACCTGCTTTCTGTCCTGGCTGCTTTCATCTTCGGAACAAGGCGAACGGATGAAAAGGGAAAAGCAGGTGGTGTCTCCTTTGGACAGAAGGGCTTTGATGGGGCTGCTCCCAAAGGGAGATTTAACCCAGCCTCACTTTGCCGGGAAGGAAAACCAGCAGTGAGATCCAAGCCAAACCATTCCCCTGGGAATGGGCCCGGACCAGGTGTCCTTAGGCTCTTCTCCGTTTGCTGCTGTGGGTCCTGTCCCCAGGGTCCTGGCAGAGCAATGGCAGGGCCAAGCTGATGGTGCCAATGTCCCTGATGCAAGTCACCAGGACAGCTGGTCCCTTGGGAGGACACGGTTCCCACGGGCAGAGACCCTTTCCCTTGGGAAGACGCTGTTTCCTGTGGGCAGAGATCTTGCCTCGTGCCAATATCCATAGGGGGGATAAATCTACTCCCCAGCACAAGCCCAGCCCTGCAGAGCCACCCCTCTGCTTCCCTGGGCCCCTGGGCTCTGAGCTCGTCAGCCAAATCCCTTCCAACCTCCTGACTCAGGGAATGGTCCCGGCCCCGAGGCTGCCAGAGCTCCAGGAGTGTTTGGACAACGCTCTCAGAGATTGTGGGTGCAATTGTTGGGGTGTCTGTGCAGGGCCAGTAGTTCAATGATCCTTGTGGGTCTCTCCCACTCAGGATATCCTGTGTTTCCATGATTCTGGGATGTCTCCTTGCCCAGGTCTGCAGGGGGAAGGCGCAACCCTGGCTCAGCAGTGGAAAGGCCAGTGGGTGATCTGGGATTTGCTGCAGTTTTGGCTCCTGTTGATGGGTTTGACCCCAGGGTTATGCTGGCAGGGCTGTGCACACCAGTCCTCCCACAAGCTCCTTTCTCCCCACCTTTGCTTCCACCTCTCCAGAGGGGCAGGGACTGCCCAGACCAGGCTCTGCGGGAGCTCAGTCCCATCAGGAATAAATCACTTTTGAACAACCCTTGCAGTTTGGGGTCAGTGGCTTCTGCAGGACCCTCTTAGAGGAATTTTGGGGCATTTTTGAGCATCAGTGTGCTGATGACTCACCCCAAATCCTAATGACCCAAAACCTGTGGGATGAGAGCAGCACACCCTGGCGTGTTTGGGGCTGGAGAACCAGGAAAATCCCCTCTTGCACTGGTCTGTGACCCAAGTGTTGCCCAAGGACAGGAGTGATGGGGCACCTCATCCTTAATGTTCTTGGTGGTGGTGGCAAGGGCAGGCGGAGGTGGAGGGCACTGCCATGCACCATCCAATTAACCCTTCTGGCAGCTTCCATTAAAAATAAAGGGGCCTCCAGGTCCCTGCTGGAGTGGCCTATTTTACATGAGCATCTCCTTGGTTTTGCCTGGGCGGACGGAGTTGGGGAGGCAGTTATTTCAGGAAAGGGACGCTATAGATAACTGATCTGCCAGCCAGGTGTCATGTTCCTTCATTTATTTTCAATTACTTTGTCTCTGGAGCTCCACTGAGAATTGCCTGGTGTAAATTCATTTGGTCACCTCCGTGCCTGCCGCGCCTCTCCCGAGGAGTTCTCCGGTGTGGTGTGATCCGTCCCCGGGGGAGGCTGTTACAAAACAGCTCTGCTTCTCTTCCAGCTCCAGCTCAGCCTCTGGGCCACCCCCAGCTCTGTGACCCTGCTCAGGGTCACCCAGGGGCTCTGGGAGCAGTGGTGTGAGCAGGCAGAGCAGAGAAGTGTTTGGGTGGAAGATTCCTTCTGCTCCTCAGGGTGCCATGATGGTGACAGTGCCCAGCCCCTCACCTGCAAAGGTCTCCTGCACAGCCCCCTCCCAAGTGCATCTGGCTGTCCTTACATGCACCTGACAAGGACCTGAACCTCCTTGTCCCTTGGCTCGTTGCTCTGAAGTCCATTTGCCCCCTCAGCAGCTGAAGGTTGGGCCAGTCAGGGAATCATGGAATGGGTTGGGTTGGGTTGGAAGGGAGCTTGAAGATCATCTCATTCAACCCCTGCCATGGGCAGAGACACCTTCCACCGTCTCAGGTTCCTCCAGCCTGGAACTCTTCCAGGGATCCAGGGGCAGCCACAGCTTCTCTGGGCACCCTGTGCCAGGGCCTCACTACCCTCAAAGGGAAGAATTCCTTCCCAGTATCCTGTCTAACCCTGCCCTCTGGCAGCTTAAAGACAATCTCCTTGTCCTGTTGTTCCATGTCCTTGTAAAGAGTCCCTCTCTCCCCTCAGGGTTCACCACCTTTAAGGCAGAGTGTCTTCACTCTTGCTTTCACTTTGGGCCCTTTTTACCTGCCTGAGCTGCTCTCCAGGTGTGACCTGAGCCATTCCTGGCGTGTCCCCGCTCCTGCTGGCACCGCTGAGCTGGCAGGGCTGGTGACAGGGGCTTGTTGTCAGCAGCAGGGCCAGCTCAGCGCTGACAGCGACAGCACTGGGGACCAAGAAGGGCATGATGTCATTTTCGGATCCACTGGGAAGTTTTCAGCAGCCACGTCTGGAAAAAAAACATCATTTCCCCATGAAAAAAGGGCACATTTGCTCTGGTTTCAATGAGAAAGAAATAAATAGAAAGCCTGGGAGTGACTGTCCTTAATTGATTAGTCATTTCTGCAGATGATAATTGCACATCAAAAGACTGAGATCCTCCTGTTCCATGCAAATGTCCTCATGGAGAGCAGCAAGGCACAGGGGAAGTGGCTACAGGAAATAAATCCTTTAGAAGCTCCCCAGGAGGATTTGAGTTCCACATCAGGGAAACAGTTTTGTTCTAGATATGCCTTGAAGAAACATCCTGGACCTCAGGCACATCCACGGAGCAGAGCACGGAGAGGAAGGAGGCCAGGGAACACCCCGGTGAGGGGGTCTCCAGCCAGGGGAAAACATTCCCGCTTTGGACACCAGTGGAGAGCTTTGCAATGTTCTGCAGCTGCTGATCCGGGGGCTGGGACGTGGCCGGACCCTGGGGTGACCCTCAGCCCCCTGGTTCAGATCTTCAGCAGCTGCCAAGGCCACAGTGAGGTGGCCGGAGGACGGAGCCTGCCAGTGAGCGGGCTAAAATGAGAAGATGGACCTCCCATCCCTGCTGGGTGCTGGGCAGCACCCTCAGCTTAGGATCCTTGGCCATTTCGTGCACACCTGGTGCGTGCCAGGGGTGCCCAGGCTGTCCCTGAGCCCGGCTGCCACCCCGGCCCCGCTCAGGGCCCACGGGAGGATCCCGCGCTCGCCCCACGGCCCCAGCGAGCTGCCAGCCCTGGTGTCTGGCAAAGGAGGCTTGTGAGCATGACTCAGTCAGCCTCCAAAAGCAGCAGCGAAAAACAAGAATCTGCTGTGAGCTGCATCTTGATTTTTAAGCCAATCTTGTGATGTTTTGCAGGGCTGGAGTGTGGCTCTGTGTTACCCGGGCAGCGCTGAAACCCACAGGCGTTTTGGGTTTTTTGAGGGTGCAAATTGTCCTTTTTGTACACACTGGGGTCCTGGAGATCCTCCTTCCTGCGGGGAGCAAATCCCCCAAATCCCCAGGGCTGCAATCATAGCACAGGTCACCCTTTTGAGGGGGTCCTTTCTTGTCAGGGATATTCCAAAGGCTCCTGGCTGCCCTCAGAGCTGCCCCCTCAACCTTGGGATGCCTCCAGGGATTCCTAAACTTCGCTGAGCAGCTCTGAACAGTGGTGGGGCAGCCACTTTTCTCTGGCTTTGGCTTTGTGAGGCCAGAGGTGTGAGAGCAGAGGTGCCCTCAGCCCTACCCAGAGCACAGCCACGGCCAGGCAGGGAAGGGTTTCTGATGGCAGACAAGCCATTGTGCAAATCCCTCCAGCCTGAACTCTGTCCCCTGGTCCCTACAGCCGAGGGTGACAGCAGAGAACTGGACTGGACCCTCTGCCCGGTCCCACCCAGCTCTGCACACCCCGATTCCCACGGGCATCACCTTCAGCGTGAGTCACAACGCAGCCGTGTTTAATTAATCCTCCATCTCCTCATCAGCATCGCTGGGGAAGCAGCACTGAGGATCCCCGGGGAGGCTGAATTCCCTGCTGACCCAGGGAACATCCATGAGCCGGGCTCGGATGCGCTCCCCTCGGTGTCTGCGGCGCGGGGGGACGGTGGGAGCTCCTTCCCTCTTTGTAGTCAGCGCAGAGAAATCGGCACTTTCAGGGCATGAGTCATCTGACCTATTTAGCCATCTTAGGGAGAGATAAATGACTCCTTCTGAGGGCTCCTCTCTCTCTCCTGTCTAGACAGCCAAGCTCTGACTGCAGACACCTTCCCTGGCTCTCCCCAGCCCGCCAGGCACCTTCCCGGGGTGCGAGGGGTGCTCCCCCAGGCACGGGGCTGGATCACACCTGGGCGTCCTCAGGGGGATCTGAGCTTGGCCTGACTTTGCTTGCTCCAGGCAAGGGAAGATTTCAACACCAAGAAGGTGGAAATGCTCTTCTGAAAACACTGTCCGTGTCTGAGGAGGGTTTCATGGAGCTGAGCTCGCTCTGGTGCTGGGACAGGACAGAACAGGACATTTCAGCTCTGAACAACCTCTGTCAGCCAAGAACAGCTGGGATTTTATTCCAGGCTAAACCCTCTGGGTGGCTCAGAGCCCCAGTTCACCTGGGGTAGATGCCATGGGGTGTTGGAACGTGGGGAGTCCCTCCTTGTTCTCACACGGATGCAAAACAGAAAATGACTGTGCAGTTCAAAGAATCAACCTGCTCTTAGGAAAAAAAACCCAAATTTTGCAGGTTTTTTGTCGTTCCTGGGGCCATTATGACTTCCTTCACACAGAAGGAAAATGTTCAAGTGAGCAATTAACATCTGTTTCAGATTACCGTGGGCTGTAGGTCACTGTCTCACGTTGCAGTTCAGCTCCTGAGCCTTCCTCCACGGGACCACAGGAGAGAGACCCAGAAGTGCCAGGGGATTCGGTGGCATGGGGACAGGGAAGGCTTGGGAAGGTGGCACTACAGGCACCAATAGGGCTCTAACACAGTTAACAGAAAGCTGCACATCTGGGAATGAAAGTGCTTGGCTCTGTCCAAAAGAGAGGGACTTTGGCACTGAAAGGAGCCAATGGGTGACAAATGGCCCAGAGCCATCTTTT
The DNA here is from genome assembly GCA_013398275.1 of Promerops cafer. Lineage (NCBI taxonomy): Eukaryota > Metazoa > Chordata > Aves > Passeriformes > Nectariniidae > Promerops > Promerops cafer. Next base: position 30,924 of record VZSE01012054.1, read on the forward strand.
GTTTGAAAAGCAGGGGAAGAGTGAGTCACAGCAGGGATTGGATTCACATCTGTGCTCCAGAGCCCTCAGGCAGATCCTGGATGCTGGGGATGAGGCACTGGAACCGATTTTGGAAAGCAGGCTCCGATACCAGCAACACCACAGACAGGGAAAAGCAGGGAAGCAGCCTGGGAGAAGGGTTTATGGTGAGAGACACGGAGAACGCGTGGTTTTAATTCAGCACAGGGGCTGGGAAGGCTCTTCAGCACAAGTCTGGCCTAGGGAAACCCTCCCAGGAAAGGAAGGACTCTCGCAGAGAGAGGAAACAGGTTCAGCCCGAGCCAAGGGGTAGACACTGAAGCCAACAAATGAAAGAGGAATAAGGGGGGTGCCACTAACCATGGGACTGATCGGCCACCAAATCTGTGTGCAAGGTCCTCGTGCTCTGGAGGTGCTGGGATAAAGCTCCACCAGCTGCGTGAGAGAAGAGCTCTGGGTGAGCAGAGAGCCCCTCAGGATGAGGATGTCAGGACTCTGTTCGGGCAGGGCTTTGGGATCCGCAGCTCTGGGATGTGCACAGGGAGCAGAGGCACCAGCCTGGCCCAGGAGCTGCTGGCGTGTGGCCCGAATTCCTCCTGGTTTGGGCCAAACCCACCTCCAAGGTGCCTTCAGCAGCTGCTGGGGAAGGAGCCAGGTGGCAGCTGCAGCTCCTCCTGCAGAAGCCCCCCATGGCCCTGTGGCATCACCCCCTCTCCTCTGGCAGTGGGAGAGGCTTTGGGAGCATGCTGGAATCTCTGTGGGGTGACTGAAAGCCCCCAAGCACTCAGGAATGTCTTACCTCTTTGCTCCTGCCCTTTGCCACCTGAGCCAGCCCTTCCTCAGGGATCTGGGACTGCTGCAGCAGGGAACCCACACCGAATTTTGGAGGTTGGAGCATCAGAAGACTGCCAGGGGAGACCTCATGGAGGCCAGGATAATCCCCCCAGTTCTCAGTCCCTGCTCAGCCATCTGGTAGCCTAGGCAAAGCCTGAGCCATGCCCCGGCCACCATGGAGACAAGAACGAGACCATGTTCAAAATTAATATATATTTTTATTGAATAGTTGCTCTAAGTGGGCTTGTGAAGCCACCCATAGAATCACTTCTTTCACCTCAGCAGTGGTTCTGTAACAGTTACCAGCTTTCCAAGAGAAGAAAACCAAACAGAAGAGGGTGCAGTAAAATAAATAGGTTTTTTTTTTCTTATCTTTAAAATAAACTTTTCAAATAAATACTTTGGTTTTTTAATTTTTTTCCCCCTTAAAAGGTACAAGAGTATTGTCAAAAAAACCAGCCATCAGGTTATAAACATATATTATACCTTAAAGAAAGGAAGTGAAACGGAGAGAGCCAGGGAGGGATCTTTACAGGCTGTACAGATGGGCTTTGTACCCAGCAGCTCAGGATGGGAGCCTTGGGATCCTGGGCCTGTCCTGTGGAGCCCAGGGGGATCTTCCCAGGAGAGCTTTGTGCTGAGGACACCAGGGCACGAGGAGGATGCAGAGCTGCTGCCAGGAGAGCATCCCAGTGGAAAGGGGGCAGGGGGCAAGGTGGGGACGGGCCAGGCTCGGGACTGGGGTGACCTTGGCACAGAGGTTGTGGGACCTCCTCTGCCAGGCCCAGCTCTGGCGGTGGCATTGGTCCTGCTCGTGACGAAGCCCTCTGGGCACAGCAGGAGAGGGACCCGGAGCCTCCCTCACGCGTTCCCGCTGTGCTGGAGGGCTGTGACCCCTTCCTGTCCATCCAAAACCCCTCATGCCTGCAGCGCTCCTCCGAGCAATCCCGGGACTGAGTCCTCAGGCGAGACTCCTGCAACGTCACCCCAAGCAGGAGAACAGATCCCAGCTCCACTCCCAGTGTGACTCCAGGAGGGTTGGCAAGAGATTCTGGTGCTCGTGGAGAAATACCCAAAGCAAGCTGAGCCCAAGAGGCCCCAGCTCAGGGTGGTTTGCGCCAACTGGATCAGCGAGCATCCCGTGGGCTCCACAGGTTCCGTGGAGGAGCCAAGCCTGAGCTGGGTCCTGTTAAAGACCAAGAGGGAGCTTCGGGGTGGGGGTCAGCCCTTATCACATCCCTATCACAGACGTTTGACCTTCCAGTGTCTGAGCACTCCCAGATTTCTCCAGCCTCAGAACAGCCCAGGAAAGAGCGACAGCAGCGGTGCTGGGAAAAGGAGTTTAGGGCACAGAGGGCTCCTTTCCTCTTCCAATCCCACAGCAGCTCCCCTCAAACCCGACTCATCCCTCTCTACCACACTTCAGAGCCGTTCCTAATCTCTGATTCCAGGCTTTGGCATCTTTTGGTCAGTGGCATTTGTCCTCCCTCCATTTGGGTTCACCCCTGGGGATGGGCAGGAGTGAACTCAGTGGGATTTTATGGGAATCTGTGAGTCACAAAGAGCTTCCCCCTGTTCTTTGAGGCACTGATGTTTCTCAAGGATGAGTGGACAGCAGCCCAAGGAACTCTTTGGCCCCTCCACCAGGAGTGGTGGGGGATGAGATCGGATGGGAGGGACACTCCAGCTTGGTCCCCACCTGGGTCCCTCCCCACCAGTGCTGAGACTGATTTGCCAGTGGGGAAACAGGAGAATGGGACCAAGGGAAGCCTTGGAGGAAGCAAAAAATATCAGAGGTTCTTGCATGGATGGAGTTTTGGAGCCCTGGGTGGGAAAAGAAGGCTCTGGATGGGGAGAAGAGCAGGGGGAGCTCAGGTCCTGCTCAGCAGCTCCTGCTTCCTGCTCCTTTGGCACCTGAATCTCTTTCCCTGCTTCAGTCTGCCCCCAGCCCTGCGTGTTCCCTGGCAAAAGAAAGACAACAACCCAGGAACACTCCCTCGCCATGGGATCCATCCCTGTGGGGGAGCACAGGGCTCCACGTGTGACGCTCCCAAAAGAAAACCAAAAAAGACACGTCAGGACAGAGAGAAAGCCCAACTGCTGGGACAGGCAGCTGCAGACAAACACCCCGAGCAGATGGGATCTGACTCACGGAGGGTGGGGCAGGAAAGGGGCTCCCAACCCCAGCCAGAACCAGGGCCCTCTCCACAGGCAAACCAAAGAGCCTGGCAGCCGAGGTGGGGATGCAACAGGATGGGTCTGGTCGGAGGAGGTTGGGAAAAGCCCGGGGAAAGAATCTGAGGCTGCCCACAGCCTTCCCCACCACGGATGAGCTCGGTGAACTGGAGCTTTGGGTGCTTCTCCTTGCAGAGCTTTTGGTGCTTCCCAACCTCTCCTGCCTGCTGAGAGCGAGGAGGGGAAATGTGCTGAGGACCCCCAGCTGGAGTGGGAAGCAGGAATTCCAGGAGAAGCCACCTGCCCCCAGGAGCAGGGCAGAGACCAACAGGCTGGACTCCTCCAGCCCTCGCAGGTCCTGGACGTGGCTTTCCTGTCTGCCCTCGGTGAAAACAAAGCCCTGCTCTGGTCCCACAGCCCTCGGTGCCAGCTGGGCCTCTCGTCCTCTCCATTTCTCAGAATCATGGAATCCTTCCTGCTGGAAAAGCCCTCCAAGACCACTGAGTCCAAATATTAACCCAGCACTGCCGAGCCACCACTAAACCATGTCCACAGCTCTTAAACCCTTCCCCTTCTACATGTCCAGTGTTTCATGAAATGTATTGCCCAGATTTGTCATTTCATGGACAGGAGACATTCCAGAGCCCTGGCCGTGCTCCCCAGCCCTCACCAGGCTGTGGCACCATTCCCTGGTGGGAAGGGAGCTTCTGCACTGGCCCAGAAAAAGCCCGTGAGGTGGATGCTCCTGGCAGTCCTGGCCTCCCCCCAGTTCCTGAAGGCAACTGTGCTGCTGCTGCCGTGCCAAGCAGAGCTGGCTCTGGGGAGCTGGTCCTTGGGCAGCCTTCTCCTCATCCCCCAGCTCCAGCACCTGGGGGAGGTCACCCCGCGCTCGCATGACTCGGGAGGCCGTGAAAATGATGAAGCTTCACATGTTGAGTCATTCCACCATCAGGAGAGGAAGCAATGAATTGCAAAGATACAGAGGTGGTAACTAAATTTACAAGTGGGATCCATTTAAAAAGGAGGAGGAAAAAAAAAATTCAAAGTAGAGCAAGTTGGAAAATTCTGTTCATTAGTTTTCTTTAAAAAGTTTCAATGAACTGTTTCACATTCTCATTCAAGGGAGGCAGTTCCTCCAACCCACAGGGAAAAAGGGACATTTTCTCCCTAAAAATGCTCTCTGGTTTTTATGAGGAAGGAGTTTAATCAGCACCAATAGAAGAGTGAACTGAGCCTTCCAAGGGAAGGAGACTCCTGGAGGAAGTGTCTCCCCACAACATCACTTGGAAGTAGGGAGCCAAGCAATTATTGGCATAAGGATAAATGTATTTGCAATGCATTTTGTATTTGCTGCCACAGGAATGATCTTGAGCTCACACACCTACAGGGCATCCTCTGAGAAGGTCATGGCCTTAAAATCCAAATGACTCCAGAGTCCAGGCTGGCCTCAGGGATGGACCGTGCACAGATGGGGCTCTGTCCTGTCCTAATGCCAGGAGATCCCTCTGCATCCCAGAGCATCCTCCTGAGATACCCACAGATCCTTCCACATCCCCCCTCAGGCTCTGGGTGAAATCGGGGAGAGGATTTCACTCGTGTCCATAACATTCTGCAGCACAAACCTCCCACTGGGGATGGGATTCATCCCCCCTTCCCCACGGAACCTTGAGTTCAGTGTCTGGGTGCCATTTGAGTCAGGGGAGCCGGGCACAGCCAGCACAGGATTTGGTGAATAATGCTTCCAATCGGGATGAATCACTCCCTGGAACCACTTTTCCCCACAACAGAGGGAGCTTGGATCCACCATGATTCTCAGAAAGTGAGTGGATGGAAAGAGGAGTCCCACAATGAGATTGCACTTCTACCTCACCTCTCAGCCAGCACTGAATCCCACCCTCCCTGCAGAGCAGACCCCCCAGACCATCCGTACACCCCCATTTCCCCCACTCCCGACAACCTGGGAACAAAGGGGCTGGGATTAGCAATAAACTGACTGGGAAATCATCTTTTCCAGCATGTGCAAGTGCACCAGGAAGCCAAACCTTGTACCTGGCACCGTTCACAGCAGTATCATGAATATTATTAGTAATAGACCTACCCATCCTAACGTTATATTTATATCTACAAAAATAGATCCACAGAACTCTACGGAAAGAGGCGACTGGGAGGAGGCGACAGACAGGCCCTGGGAGCTGGGTCTTGGAGGAGCCAAGGGATGTGTTGCATATATTCCTCCAGAGGCACCATCCCCTGCTCTCGTGCTCACACACATGGGAAGGGGGACAGGCAGGCAGAGCCGAGCTCCAGGACACCATCCCGGCCCCAAACTCCCCCAAATGATGCCAGCGGGGTCACAACCAGAAGCTGGCACTACACAGACACGGGGCTGAGCCCAGGAGTCCCCCAGCCACAGCTGGGGTTTTTACCATCCCAGCAAGGAAACGCGGAGCCCTGGCCCGGATTGCAGCGTCCGTCTGCTCTGCAGATGGCCCAGCCCCGTTGTCAGTGGGTGGCAGAGCCCCCTCAGCGAGGCGAGGACTCAAAGGGAACTTGGCAGGGAGGGAAGGTCGGGGTCCCCAGCTTCGGCACCCCCTCCTGCTCCCCGAGTGCTCCAGCCCAAGGCAGGGTGACAGAAGCCCCCGCTGGGGAGTCCCCGGAGCGGTGGCTGCTCACAGTCGGTTTTGCCATTATTTTTTTTTTTTAAGTGAATTCAGCGCTGGTGGAAGGTACCAGATCGGGGTTCGAGCACGGAGCTGGTGCCTGTGGCATCTGCTGGGTGGTGGGATGGAGCCAGGCGGCAGCTCCCACCTCAGGCAGCCCTCCAAGGCCTGGAGAAATGAATGGCAATTTCCAAGCAGCTCCTTGTTCTCAGCCAAATCCCAGAGGGGACCTTTCCCTTGCTGCAGTCGGGCAGGAGAGAGTGGGCTGGGCTGCCTCCGATAGCTCCTTCCCCTGCCAGAAGGTTTCTAAAGCTTCCCACACCTTCTCTTCCTCTTTGAGATAGAAAAACATGGTGCCACCTCATTTTGGAGCTCGCTTGCTTCTCCCAGCAGCTTCAAAGCCTGGAGGGAAGCCACTGCCACTGGTGAGACCCCTTGGCACCCCAGCCCCTTGGGGAAAGGACCTGTGGCCACCTGAGGGGAGAAAGGCCACCCATGGAAAGTGCAGGAGAGGGAGAAAGAGTGGGAGGAGGGGGTCTGGCTCCTGAGGGACTCTGGCACAGGGATGCACTGACCCGCCTCCTCCCCCACAGATAAAGATCACACTGTGGGGCAGCTCCCAAAACTACTGAGAACAGAGTCCTGAGGGGCCTCAGGTACCCTTGCCATGGGGGCAGAGCCCCAAGGACCCTCTGGGTCACCTTTCCCTGTGGGACACAGCCAGGGAGGACACCTGCAGCTTGCTCTGCCCCTCCTGTCCCTCTCCCACGTGTGCAAAACCACTGGTACTCCCCAGCTCAGCGCCAGCTCCCCCAGCCAGGGCGGCCCAAAGCCTGGGGGGCCCCCCAGGTCACCCGTGTCAATCCTGGAAGGTGATGGTGGGGAGCGGGGGGGGCACTGCAGAGCAGAGGGAGCTGAGGGAGGAGGGGGATGGAGCAGAGAAGAGGAGGAGGAGGGGGAGGAAGAGGAGCAAAGCCCGCTTCTCCTCCTCGGGAGGGTCATACCGGCTTGTCCAGCGTTTTGGGGAAGGGCGTGCCGCTGGCGGAGGAGATCTTTCTGCAGACCGTGTTGGTGTGGCTCTGGCAGCGGCAGCCGGGGCGTTTCAGGCCATCGTAACCCCGCTGGCAAAGTTTGAGGCACCCCAGGGTGGGAAAGTAGCAGCAGAGGCAGGGCAAGAGGAGGGACAGGACGCTCATGGCAGCCCAGCGGGCGCAGCAGGAGCCCGGCCCGCAGGAGCAGGGGTCGTCGGCACAGGTGTCCTCGTCGTCGGTGGAGCAGTGGTAGAAGAGCCCCTTGACGCAGCAGAGGCAGGTCCCGTAGTCGAGGAGGCTCTCGGCGGAGCAGAGGCAGCGCTGGTTGCAGAGCCAGCAGGAGGGCAGGCTGCGGGCGGCCGTGCAGCGCGGGCAGCGGCAGCGCCCGCACGCCTCGCACAGCAGCAGGTGCCCGTGCGCCGGCGGCTGCTCCGCGCCCTTCCGCGGGGACTCCTCCGCCTTCAGCTCGCCGCCGCGGGGCTGCGTCCGCACCAGCGAGTGCCCGGAGTGCGACGGCGTCAGGCTGCTCAGCAGGCGCTGCTCCGAGGCCGTGGTGCTCTGCGACACCGAGCTGGCCGTGCTCGAGTGGCTCAGGTGCGGCTGCAGAGGGGGCATCTGGTGCTGCTGGCTGTGGCTGCGGTGCAGGTCCTGGAAGGTGGAAGACGCCAGGCGGTCCTGGGACCACTCCTGCTTGTGCGGGGGCTGCGACAGCGAGGGGTTGGAGCGGGTTTGCTGGAAGCACGCCGCCGGTCTCTCCACGTAGTTGTTGCTGGCACGGATGGAGCGGATTTGGTCGATGGACAGGACCTGCTGGAAGTCCTCGGCGGGTGGGTCCATGGTCTCGTCACAGCTGAGTTCAGCCACGCTGGAAGAGAGCTGCATTTCCAGGAGCCAGGAGACCCTGCGGCATCAGGGCACATCTAAAAATCCTAAAAGATGGGGCAGGAAGAGAGAAAATATCCCTGTTACGTGATCCACCCATCCAAATCATTGAATCACAGACTGCTTTGGGATGGAAGGGACCTTAAAGCTCGTCTCATTCCAGCCCCCTGCCATGGGCTGGGACACCTTCAACTAGAGCAAAGCAGGACACAAAGGCCTGCTGGAGAACTCCAAATGAAAGGATTTCCAACAATCAGACCCGGAGCAGTTCTGTGCCTGGGAACGCTTAGGCTGGACACATCCCAAGGGAAGGGCTGTCGGATCTGCCCCTCGACCCCGGCGGGCACAGCCTCTCTCTTGAGCCTCTCGTGTCCTTCCAGAGGATTTCCCACCCCTCAGCAGCACCTCCTTCTCCTCCCCCAGGGACGTGTGCTGGCCCTCTCCGGAGGAGGGGAAATGGGAAGCAGTGACTGATCCAGAGGCAGGACAGAGCTGGGAAAACGCTCCGGCGTCTCCCTCAGAGCAGGGACTCTGTGTGCTTTTGGAGCTCCCAGCAAACCCTGGGCAGCCTCCTAATCCCATTCCCTGCACACACTGGGAGCACTGGGATGGGGAATCTGAACACAGATTCTCTAAGCCTAGGCAGCAGCGGTGACAAATTAGAGCCACGGAATCGTTAAAGTTGGAAAGCCCTCTAAGATCAGCACCTCCAGCCATCAGCCCAGCACCACCACGTTCACCACTGAACCATGTCCTCAAGAGCCACATCCGCTTTTTTCTTTTCACACTTCCAGGGATGAAATTGCAACCAGTGAGCCCTACGTTTGGCCAAGGACAGGACTATCCCACAGACTCCAAGTCTTGGTGGACTGCAGCATCCCACTACCCTGTCCCCAGCCCAGGAGCCAATTTGCCCCCATCAGGAGCATTGGGAAGGGCAGGTTTCCCTTCAGACCTGGCACAGACACGAGGGAAGGCAGCCTTGGCACAGGCAAGCCCTGTCGTGCCCCTCACACCACCCTGCTGTGCCCTTTGCTGCTGTTTTCAGGACATGGCACTTCCCGGGTGGCAGTGCTGGTAGCAGAGCCTGCCGTGCCCAGGAACGTCAGCACCTCTGAGGGCCGTGGGATGGGGCAGGGAGGACTCCATGTCCCACCACTCCCCTTTCTGGCAAGCTTGACCCCATGGCAGCAGCTCCATCTCCAAACCCTCATCTGCCAGAGCTCGTCAGGGAGAGCCCTTGGTGGGGCTGGGAGAGGAGAGGAGAGGAGAGGAGAGGAGAGGAGAGGAGAGGGACCAGGGGGC
>VZSE01012054.1:40045-56533 GCA_013398275.1 Promerops cafer
GGAGAGGAGAGGAGAGGAGAGGGACCAGTGGGCACGGAGAGCCACGGGACAGCTCCCAGCCCTGAGAGTGAGGGGGACACAAATCTCCTGCTCCGGTCACCTGCACGCGGCACTGCCCAGAGGACGGACATCACTCACTTCACGCCAGAGCCCACCCCAGCACTTCCAGCCCAGATTTCCACGTGGGATACGTGCTTCCCGCGCTCAGCCAGCTTCCCCGGGGCACAGAAGGCAGATCACAGGAGTGATCCCTCCGTGACACAGACACTGTCGCGGGGCCCGGGCGCGCAGGAAGACGCCGTTCCAGGAGGAAGCTCCCTCCGGCGGTGCCCACGCTCAGCAGGACGCTCAGCAGCCCACGCTCGGCCGCCGCTTTCAAGTAGGTGAGGGGGCCACAGGTAGAATCTGCCCATGCAGCAGAGAGACAGAGGGAAGATTGATTTTCATTAGCTAGGCTGACCTTGAGGAGCAGGGAAAAGCAAAGGCAACTTACTTTGGCTGTTCAAGCAAGATCTCGTCTCTCCCATCCCCCTCTCCGGGAACTGATCTGCTCAGATTTGGGGTTTTACCCCCTCCATGCAGTTCCCCGTGTGGGAAGATGCAGCCAGTGAGGAGTCGCTCACCCAGGACACCCACAGGTGATTCAGGTACCCTTTTCCTTCACAGCAGTACCAAGGGGATTAAGGAGGGCACAGCTGATCCAGGGAAGGTTTCTGAGATGGGAACAGGCCAGAGGCAAAGCTCTCGTGGCTGTCACCTGCTGCCACCGAGCTCCTCACCTGGGAGGGTCTTACTAAAGCACAGCTGGGGACCTGAAGCCCCAGCCTGCCCCTGAAGAGGGATGGCCCATCTCAGCCTGCAGCTGGGACCGTGCAGGGGGGAGCAGGGTGCATTCCCACGTCCCTCATGACCCAGATCCTGTTGGGGTGGGATCATTCAGGGAACGATGCTGATTCCACCTGGGAGCAGCTGCTCACACCCGGGTGTCCATCCCCACTCACCTGGGCTCAGTACTTGGTCATTCAGACTTGGCCAGTGAGGGTCCTGGGGAGCACCAAAGGGAGAGACCCCTCAGAGGGTCCTGCAGCCACAGAGCCAATGGGGCTGGGAGATAAAGGGTGGCCAAAGGGCTGGCCCGACACAGGTAACCCAAATCCTCTGAACACCTGGAGCTCAGGAGGCATGAGGAGATCCCTGAGCCGTGCTGGGGTGGGAGGGACAACGTGAGGAGGAACCAAGCCCGGGGGACACAGCCAGAGAGGAGTTGGCCATCGGCTGTGCCGGACACTCCGGATCTGGGGCAGGGCTCAGACACAGCATCTTGAGAAAGACAGATCTTGGGAGCCCCTCCAGCACTGGACCGGGGCCCAAATGCCCCCAGAGCTGCGATTCCCAGGTGCAGGGATCGGACAAGGACCTAGACTCACTGGCTGGGGGGACGAAAACGTCCCTGTGGGAACCAAGGGGAGCTGAACAGAACATCTGTGGGTCCTCCAGAGGGACCGAATTGACCGGAGCTGGGACCCTGCTTCTTCCTCCTCCCCTACCCCGGAATAGCCCAGTGCCCCCCACTCCCTCCCAGCCCTCCCTGCTCCATCCTGATTTCAGGGCTGCACTGAGTCCATATCCCACCCCACGAGCTGAGCATCCCCGGGGCTCTGCTGCACCCCTCCCTGCCTACCTGCCCGCCTGGGGGGCCTGGGCAGCATCCCCCAGCCTCCTCCTCTTCCTCACACCCTGCCTGCCAGGCGGGCATGCCAGCCCCGGAAACCGGGCCAGCTTTATGGCCACCACCAGCCCCAAACATATAAAGTTCCTGTGATAATGGGCCAAAGGAGGGATCGTAAAAGCAAATGATTTACAGGCTGGAGGTAGCTGCGAGCCGGGGGCAAGCGGCTCAGGGCGCCAGGTGAGAGAAAAGGGACCCCCTCGCCCCGTTTGGGTGCCGCGGGGTGGAGCGGGGTGCTGGGGGGAGGCTGAGCCCCCGGCCCCACTCAGCGCGCCGCCCACGCGGGGCTCGCACCCGGCGCGGTCCCGCAGCCCCTCCACGCACCCGCAGCCCCCGTGTCCCCGGGATTCCCGGGCACCGCCGCGCCCGCAGCCCGCTCGTGTGCGGGACAACTCACAGGACAACCCACGCGGGACTCGGACCCACACGCGGCCCCAGCCCCACCGCGCGCACCCCACGCGTGTGCAGGACCCCAGCCCCCACCGCACGGAGCCGCGGCTTCCTTGNGAGGGAGGAGGGAGGAGGAGGGATGGAGGGAGGAGGGAGGGACCTGGCGCTGCCCGGGAGCATCGCGCTCCCCCTCGCTCTGCGCTGCCTTCCCGGAGCTCTTAACGCTTTACCCAAGTGGCGTCATCCCGCTGAAATGGACTCGGCCCATTAGCGGCTCCGCAGAGCCCCGCAGCGCTCCCCAGGCGCCGCTGTCGCCCGGCCCCGCCGCGGGACGCTCAGCCGCTATTTAAACGTTTCCGTCTGCTCCGGGCTCCGTGTCCCTCCCCGCGTCCCCCGGGATGGCCCTCCCGCACCCCGGGCCGGTGTTCCCCCGGCGCCCACCGGGACAGCCGCCGCTGGGGACGCAGCAGCGTCACGGGATGGGTCGGGGTCACTGTGACACCGCGGGCAGGTCCTGTCGGCTTGGGCAGCAAAGCGCCGGCAGCGACTCAGGATCCATCACCTTGGGCTTGATCCATAAATCGCCGTGAAACAGGCTCAGTCACCTCACAGAATCATGGAAAAGGTGAGAAAATACCTCTCAGGTCATCGAGCCCAACCTTCTCCCAGCTCACCTCTTCCCGGGAGGCACCCGGGACAGCCCCGGTGCCATCCACCTCCGACACTTCCCGAAAGTCCAAACCCACCCCTGAATTAGCTCCTGTGGAGACACACTCGGCAGGGAGACTGGAAAGCAGCCTTTCCATACTGAGACCCACAGAACCAGCCCACACTCATCCCACTCTCCCAGAAACAAAAAGCTTGGACTCAAGGTCCAAGCAGGACCTCGATCTTCCATCCCAGAGGTTTTCCCAAGTCGCTGCATACTCTGTCCTTCCTGCTTTCCTGCCCGTGGCTCAGGAGCACCAGGGGTCCTTGTGACACCCCTCAGCCTCATTTATAAGTAAAGTGGGCCTGGCTTGACAGTCCCAAAGACACAAGGCCACCCTTGTGACACTGGACGTCACCTGTGGATCCCAGCAGAGCCCCCACCCTCCCTCCATTCCCCTCAACACTTCCAGGGTGGTCACCAGATGAGCAAAGCGACACCCCCAGCTCGGCGAGGGCTCAGAATCTGTCTCAGAGGAGTGAAGATGAAACCACCAAGCCCTCAGCCCCCCCAGCCAGGTGCCCAGCAGCACGGGACCCCCTCGGGGCGGGCAGGTCCCCAGGCTGGATGGCAAACACAGGGTCTGAGTGTGTGAGAGCAGCATGGGACAGAGGGCAAGAGAAGGACCTGGAGTAAGAGTGATAAATCCAGCTCTGCTTCTTGTGGCTGATGGGGACAAACTGGGATGATCCCATGGACCCCAAGGGCTCCCTCCCAGTTGATGCCAGCAGAAACACTGGAATCCCCCCAGCTGGGGCCAGTGACCCCACTCTCCCACACGGTGCCCAGCTGAGCCTTTGCAGTCTCATTTTTAGGCATTTCTAGGCTGAGGGTTTCTCCCCCTCCATGGGATCCCACCAGGGATGCTCCTCCAGGAGTTTCTCCAAGAAGAACGAGTCCCTGACAGCATCCCTCAGCCTCGGCTCCAGCTCAGAGCCTTCAGGCTGAATCCCTCTGCGCTCCCCCCGGCCCCTCCTCTTCTCCCCATCGCTCTCAGCTCCGTCTTTAAAGGCACAGAAAGGATCCGAGTTGCCCAATTCCCAGCCAGCTGGCTGAGAGCACCTGACTCCCGGGAGCACGTGTGCTGTCCTCCCTTTCTCCCAGCCCAAATCTCTCACTCCCACCTTGAGGTGCCGGTGATTCAGGCTTCCCCTGCTGGCTCACAGCATCCCAGTGCAGCCTGCGTCGTGCTCAGCCGGCGCCGCTTTATTCCGCGCTCGCTGCCGAGGGAGGGCCGAAAAGGCATGAATGCCGAGCTCCCGGGAGGAGTGGGAGGGTGGGAAGCGCAGGGAGAATAGCAGCCTCCCGGTGAGCTATTGACCACAGCACCGCTGGAGAGGAGGGCTGGGAACCCGAGTGCTCTTGCAAGCAGGAAAGTTTAGAGCCTCCCCCAAAGGAAGGGTCTGGGATGGAGCCCCCCTGCTTAGGAGGGGTTTTGGCTGTTGGGAGAGAGATGTGGCTCTTCCTGATGAGCCACGGCAGAGGAAGGTGTGAGACTTCTGTGGGTTTCTGGCCACGTCTCCCCGTCTGGGGCGTGTGGGAGCTGGGTCTGAACACCCCTCCCACAGCCCCCACTGTGCCCCACACTCTGCACAGCCCCTGCCTGCACCCCACCCCAGCTCCTCAGCTCACCTTCGGGATCGGTCCCACTCCTCATCCCAGTGGAAATCCACCACCTTTTAGGCCCTGAACCCACTGGGGTCCTGCCCAGCGGGCTGGGGAGAAGCAGCTCCTGGGTGTCCCATTCATGTCTGAGGCTCTCAGTGCATGCCCTGCCTGGGCAGCTGAGAGCACCGAGATGCCAACATCAAGATGGACATCTTGGGGGTCCCAGCTCCAGCTGAGCCTGCTCAGCAGGGCCCCAGCTCCTGCAGAAGATCCCTGCATTTGGAGAATCCCCATCCCCACCAACCCTCACAGATCATCAGCAATTTCTCCCGCTTTGCTCTTCCCATTCCCCCTACACATCCCAAACAGCCCCAAAAACATGGGGAGTCACTGACTTTCATTTCCCTTCCCAAAAAGTGTTTCTTTACATCCACACCTCGGTCACAAATCCCAAGAAGCTCGGTCTGAAGCCTGGAGAACTTAGTTGGGATTTTAAAACAATCAAGAGAGCTCAGCACCATTTTCCACACAGATTTTTCCAGCTGCCTCTGAGCCTGACCAGCTCCAGCCCTGGCTGTGCCCCCAGTCAGCCAATTCAGCCCCAGGAATCAGCCCTGGAGTGGGCAGGAGAGCAGGATATCCCAGAGCAAGGCTGATCTCTCCTGCTGCTGTTTGCCAAGCTTGGGCTCAGGGGGAGGGTAATCCACCTCCAGTTAGAGATGATGCAGGGGAGCGAGGAAAAAAAGAGAGAGGAGAAAGAGAACACACGATTCCCCTGATTCAATCAGCCACAAACAAGGAGGTGCTGGTGCCCTCTAATTTGGAGATTCACAGATTTTAGGGCCAGAAGGGACCGTGATGCTCATCTAGCCTGACAGTCTGTATTATGTAAAAGCCACTTGAAGCCAGACAGTGCCATGAGCTTTTCAGAAGCAACAGCCAGCACTGGGGAACTTATTAAAGGACTGTGATTCTCCCGAGGTGGGGACATGTGGCTCCCAGCATGCTGGGAGAGGAGGAGACCAGGTACACCCACCCAGCTGGGCTTTGGCTGAACAGACGGCAGCACTGGGGGAGAGGAAACATCATTTCCCTTCCCTGTCATGCAGCTCCTTCTCACAGAAAGAGGGATAAGCAAGGAAAAAAACAACCCCTTCCTTGTGTTTTTCTTTTGAGCGTTCCCTAGTCCCTGGAAAGAAAACAGGGATGCTGGCCCCGAGACGTTTCTTGACCACTTTGGGGTCAAACCCCACGGTTTGCAGTGTAGCCAGGGGAGCTGAGCCTGCCCCTCTGGGAGCCGGATTCGGAGCTCCAAGCTCAGCCTGCAGCAGCCGGAGGTGTAGTCATTGACTGCAATGAGAGTTTCCCTCTGAAGATGGAGCCAGGCAGCATAAAACATCAATAAAGCGCTCAGGATGCGTCCCTTAATGAGCTGAGATTGTAACACGCTGCCAGAGCCTGCCAGAGCTGCCCATTCTGTTGGGAGAGAGGAGCAGATTCTGCTGGGGAAGTGTTAAGTGGGTCCTGCTGACTCATTGATGCAGATGGTTCCGGCCCCGCACCGAGCAGGAGCAGCGTCTCCGGGGGCTCTCCAGCGCCTGGAGTGAGCAGGGATCTGGCACCTCACCCCAGCTGCAGGGGACAGTAGGACAGGGTAGTGGCTTCCCATGGCACGATCTCCCAGGTCCCATTGTGCACAGCGAGTGCCAAGTGTTGGCTGTCCCTGTGCATTGTCACCGTGAGGGTGGGCAGCCCTGGCACAGGGTGCCCAGAGCAGCTGTGGCTGCCCCTGGATCCCTGGCAGTGCCCAAGACCAGGCTGGATGGGGCTTGGAGCAGCCTGGGACAGTGGAAGGTGTCCCTGCAGGGGATGGAAACCAGAGGATCTTTAATGTGCCTGCCAACCCAAATCTTGCCATGGCTCCGTGATCCGTGGGCTCCCCACACTGCCACAGCAGCTCTTCCACAGAACACGTTTGTCCTGGTGAGGTCCCTGCCTGAAGCCACGTCCCCCTCCCAACAGAGAATGCAGACGTGACTCCAGCAGTGCTGGCTCCAAAGGTGACATCCCGACCCGAGCTCCTGGGGAACCTGCCCAGGGTGGGTGAAGAGACACTGGGCTATAAAGGGATGTGCAACACAGGCATTTCCTTGCTGGGAAATTGTTAACTCCATCTTCTAGCTCCCCGGGAAGTGTCCAGGCACTGTGGTACAGCTCTGGAGCTGGATCCTGCCCAAACCCCACTGCTACATTCCTCTTGGGCAATCAAGTGACGAAGGGCTTGCACCCTCCAGACCCTGAATGTCCCCAGAAAGCCCTTGGAGCACTGGTTCCTTTTCCAAGTCACACCCCACCTTTGCAAGACACGTTTCTCACCCAACCTGTGCCTTTGTGGCACCTTCACCCCTGCCCTGATGGGGACGTGGTGCTCCCATAGTGTCTTTTCTGTCCCCAAGCCCTCAGGGCCCTCTCTCTCCCTGGATTCTCTGCCCTGTGCTCCCCGTGATGCTTCTCAGGCAGTCCCTGATCATTGCTGGCAGCAGTCACCACCCAGTGCTCCAAGTGCTCTTCAGGCTCTCCAGTGATCCCAGACTGAACTCCACTGCAGGAACCACCGGCTATCCCACGTACACCAGGGGTCCCACATGTACTAGGTACCCTACATGTCCCAAATGTCCCAGATGTACCAGGTATCCCATGTGCTCCAGGTATCCCACATGTCCCAAATGTCCCAGGTATCCCACATACACCAGGTATCCCAAATATCCCAAATGTCCCAGGTATCCCACATACACCAGGTATCCCACATGTCCCAAATGTCCCAAATGTCCCAGGTATCCAACATACACCAGGTGTCCCAAATGTCGCAGGTATCCCACATACACCAGGTATCCCAAATGTCCCAAATGCCGCAGGTATCCCACATACACCAGGTATCCCAAATATCCCAAATGTCCCAGGTATCCCACAAGTACCAGGTATCCCACATACACCAGGTATCCCACATGTCCCAAATGTCCCAGGTATCCCACATACACCAGGTATCCCACAAGTACCAGGTATCCCGTGTATACCAGGCCCTCCCAAGGATACCAAGTATCCCACGTACACCGGGATCCCTCCTGCTGGTGCTCCAGGCTGCTCAGCTCTCCCCAGACCAGCTGATCCATCCATACCGCAGCTCTCCCAGTCCTTGCTCCCTCCCAAGCCTGCACACCTGTCCCGAGCATCCTCCCTCACCTGGGCACCACCCTTCCCGCTCCCACGCCCCACGGAGCAAACCCCTCTCCCCAGGGACGGGCGGGACGGGCTGGGGGGAGGCAGCTCCCCCCAAATTCTGTGCCTTGAGCACTTCGAGTCCCCGTTTCAATGTCACTTTAACTCGAGCGCGCGTGTGCCGGAGCGCAGGGCTCCGTATTAAATTGCCAAGCTGGTCACATGCTGCTGGGATTTGGCCGTAGCTAAGCAGCACCGCCCCCGCAGTCACTTTTTTGGCTGGTGACTCCTCTGCTCGGCGTAAGGCAGAGCCGGCAAAGAATAGGAGAAACCGGAGGGGGAAGGAAAAGAAAATAATAAATAAATAAGAGAAAACCAGGCGAGTCATTGTGAATGTCAGGAGCTCCTCGGCTGCGGGTGTGACAGCGATCCTCCCCCTCCAAATTTGCTCCGTGTGAGAGCCAAAGAGAGGATTTCATTAGGATCTGGTAGCAGGCTATTTTCAGAGCTGACATCCTACCCATGGCTAAAAATAGCCGGTCCCCTCCACGCAAACCAGGGTTTCTGTTCTTTCAAACTCAATAAACCCCAGTGAGGCTCAGACCTTCCCTTCTCCCCACACTTTGCTCCCTTCCTTGCTCCATTCCTTTCCGCCATTCCTTGCCTTCCCTCTTCTCCACCGCTCATTTACCAGGTGTCCTCTTTCCCCCAGTCCAGTCACTGGTACCAGAGTGGAGACGGAGCTGTCACCGTGGCCAGGCTAGGGTCACCTCCTTTCCAAAAGCAGCATCCTGCAACCCCCTTCAAGGGCTCTGGGAGGCCGGGCAGGCAGAGGGGGCTTGAGCCCTGCGAGGTGCTGCCAGGCACTGGCAAGGAGCATCCCTGTGGAGCCTGAAGCATCTCTGTGGAGCCTGGAGCATCCCTGTGGAGCCTCGAACACCCCTCTAGAGCCTGGAGCATCCCTCTGGAGCCTGGAACATCCCTCTGGAGCCTGGAACATCCCTCTGGAGCCTCAAGCACCCCTCTGGAGCCCAGGATGCTCCAGGGAGGGACCACCTGCTGGCTCAGGGAAGATGCTTCACTTTGGTGCCTGATGCTCACGTGGAGATGATCCCAGGATCATTCCAGGATCATGGAGAGGATCTCAGGGCTCATGACTGGGCTGGGCTTAGGGAGTCCCAGCATGAAATTGTCCCACCTGTAGAGAGCAGCTCCAGCACTTGGCCACAGTCACCTCTAAGAGGGGTCTCCTGGAAACCCTGCCTAGCCTAAAAACCAGGTCCCTAAAACCCTGTCCCTCCCTCCCCAGGGTCCACAGAGCCTCTGCAGCCACTGCTGCTGCTGCTGCCCCCCTCCCTGAGGGACTGCTCGCAATTCCCTCCCTTCATTAGCACTGCCACCTCCGAGGCAAGTACAGGTATTTATACCCAGCACCTACCCCCTCCTTCCAGCTCTGTTACAGACAACACACATTTAAGTCTTTCCCAGGTTCTGCTTGACACCAGCCCAGCCCAGTGATTTAAAAATCCCACAGCTTGGAATAACCAACCTCTGCAGAGACCTGCTGCACTCAGTGAATGCATCCTCCCTGTCACAGCATCAAATCTCCTACCTCTCCCTGGTACCAGCCCCAAATCTCCTGCCTCTCCCTCATCCCAGTCCTAAATCTCCTGCCTCTCCTTCATCCCAGTCCTAAATCTTTCACCCCTCTCAGGTGCAAACAAAATATCTCATCTCTCCCTGGTCTCAGCCCCAAATCTCCCACCTTTCCCTGGCTCAAGCCCCAAATCTCCCATCTCTCCTTGGTCCCAGCCTCAAATCCCCCACCTCTCCCTGGTCCCAACCCCAAGTCCTCCACTTCTTCTGCAACCCAGCACAGCACAGCCTCAGCAAAAGCTGTGGCCAGCTGGGCTCTGTTGGTCTCAAGCTGGAGCAGATTCATCAGGAGCCACCTCCCCTGCTCATCCCATTTCCCAAAGCAGCAGGGACCAGATCCAGCCCCGCCAGCTGCGAGAATCCCCAGGGAGCCTCGCATGCGGGACCCAGGCAGAGCGGGTGGGCCCAGCCTGGCCCAGCACGGGAGCATCCAGGACGGGGACGGCTGCCGTCGGCTCAGCCCAGCGCTCCGCTCGCCTTCCCCCGCGCCGCGGCCCTCCGGAGCCCTGGCCGCCGGCCAGCCAGCCATTTCCTGGTAATCTAATAGCTGCAGCAGATGAACTGAAAATGCATTTCCTGCCACCGTGCTGTAAAATTTTTATTAATGTAAGGAGAGAAGGCAGCGCTGGCTCCCAGCGCCTGGGGCAGCGGCGGGAGGAGGCCGGGGGGGGCTCGGCCGGGCCACCGGGGCCGGCGGCCGTGGGGACGGCAGCGCTGCCCCGGTGATGCTGCGGGAACGTGAACAAGCAGGGAAACTGAGGCACGGGCAAGTGAAGTGCCTTGTGTGGAAGTAAAATCGGGCAGCAGGCCCCCAGCTGCCTCCTCGGGGTGACAGGCCAGGTTTGCACCCGGGACACCGCAGAGCTGCGTCCTTGAAGCCCTGATTCGGGAGCACTGATGCTGAGGGCCCTTGTCCCTCGTGGTTGTCCCCTCGGGGAGGATCCTGGCGGCACAGGCAGCCTGGAGGGACGGATGGAGGCAGGGAGAGAGGGGCCGGAGTGCCCTGGCAGATGGGCACCACAGCGGGAGACCTGCCTCGCATCCCTGCCCGCAGGCACACGGCAGCTCATCCACCTCCCACCCGCTCCGCGGCCTGGGCTGACCTTCCTGGCTGGCACAGCGACATCCCAGCTAAAATGCTCCATTGAGAACAAGGAACAGCCTGGAGCAGCCAGTAACTGCTGACCACGGGCCCTGATCCGGCTTGGGAGGGAGCACGAGCGGCTGCCAAGGAGGAGCGAGGTGCCGGAGCTGGGACACGCCTGTCCCCGCTTCTGTACCCATGCACGATCCACAGCCCTCAGGGGCTTTGTGAAGGACCCTCAGGGCCAGCAGCTGGCTCAGCACACCCTTCCCACCCAGCCCCCTGTCCCTCCAGAGGGTGACATCCCCGTGGCCACGGGAGTGGCGGCCCCAGGCCTGGGGACCAGAGCCATGCTCACAGCCTCTTCCCACCCGGAGCCTGCTGCCTGCTCCAAGGCAGAGCTAAATTGGAAAAACACACACAATGACCTCTTGTGGAATGTAGTATGAATATTTGATAGCTCTAATGTAATCATATCCAATCGATACCGGCAGGAATATCTCCCCCCCACTCCCTGAGCTCTCACTCTGCCCTGTCCCTTCCTCTCTCTCCCTCTCTCTACCTCACTCTCCCTTTCATTAATGCATTCTCCACTTTACATTATTTATTAACTTCCTTCCTTTTTTTTATTTAGAAAAAATAAATTAAATAACCGTGGTTATCTCGGACCCTCCTGCCTCAGGCTTTTGGGCCAGGCAAAAACTTTTCTGACCTTCTATCACCTGCTCACTGCTTCCTCTGCTGACACAGAGACTCTGCCCCACGGCCAGGACCCCTTGTCACCCCATCCTTCTCTGTTCCCCAACATCTCCCACCTCCCCGTGGGCGCCTGGGAGCCCCCAAATCCCCCAGGAATTTCCACCCATTGCATGAAGATGCCCAAAGCATGGGAGGAGCTCCCTGAGGGGCTGCCAATGCCTTGGAGGGGGAGGGTCTCCAGCCAGGGCGGGGGGGGATGTGCTCCTCTCTCCAGAGGGGCAGAGGATTCCCTGTTGCCTCCAGATGGCTCTGGAGGAGAGGGGAGAGTAGAGCCATGGTGATCCATGCTCCAGGGTCTCACACACCCAGCTCATGCTTCCCAGGAAAAGCATCTTCCAAGACAGGCACCAGGGCTCCGTTAGAGATGGAGGGGTGACACCAGTGTCCCCCCAGCTGCCACTGCTTCCCAAGGCACCATGAGCCAAAGCATCCTCACCAGGAAATCTTCTAGGAGGCTGGAAAGAGGGCGAGGATCCAGTGTCAGTGTTGGATGTAGCTCCTCTCCCACTGCTGGTGTCGCAGGCAATTTGGGGGGACAGTGGGATTTCAGCTAGGAAGAGGCTTGAGAAAATCCCAGGCTCCTTGGGGACACCACGTCTTGGCCCACTGGGGTCCGTTTGGAGGAAGCAAGGGACTCTTCATGGTCAAAGCAAGGAGCATGAAGAAGGAGCATGGAGGCTTCCTGCTCCCCAGCTGGGGACAGTGATCCTATGCAGGAGCTGCATTTCCCCACCACTGGCTCTCTTCAGCCAGGGCTGCTTGGGGCACAGGGAGGGAAGAGCCACCTGTGTCCCGCAGGAAACAGGATACAGTGCTGGTGGGGACCTGGGGATGGGGACAGCTCTCCTGACAGCTGCCTCAAAACCCTTGGAGTGCCAGCGTTGCCATCCTCGTGTCACCACTGCCCACCCCCCGCCACGGCCGGGTTCTGCTGACCCAGGAAAATCGATCGCGGCTGTCTGCCTGTGGCCAGCCCGAGGGGCGGGGATGGGGGAGAGAGAGGGGCTGAGGCGGGGGGGAGATGGAGAAGGTGCAGGGGGGCCCCAGGGACATGGGGAAAGGCAGCAGAACCACGTCGTGGGAGAAGGTTTGGATGGAGGAGACCCTGAAGCATTTGTCTCCCACCCTGGGGGTCTGGAGCACTCCCCCTGAGGATGCAGCCCCCTCCTCCCGCCCCAGAGAGCCCCGGCTGCTGCCGGAGCCACATGGAATCCACAGAGACTCTGACTAATGCGGATCACTTATTGACCCTGCGGAGCCAGGGGCGGAGAGGGAGAGGAGGAAGTGTAGGGAAAGAGCTCCAATTAGCAGCACCGAGGCCATATTTTATCCTCTGGAACGGGTCCGGACCGGCGGGCAGAGAGCCAGGGCAGGGGCTGGGGAGCACCCGGCCCAGCACAGAGCTCTGGGACCCCCGGAGCATCCCTGCTCATCCCCAGGAAATCCACCAGTGTCCACCAGAGCCCACCAGTGCCCACCACCCTCCTCCACAGGGATGTCAAACACATGGGTTTGGGAGAAGGGAGCCAGAGCTGGGAGCCTCCCAAGCAGTTGCTGGGACCATGGAAAGACACAGTGACCTCGTGCAGAAGGATGGGCATAGAGACACCTTCCTCCTCAGCCGCCTCACCAGACCCAGATGCCCACACTTGTGCTCTGGATCACTGAAGCAATTCCCTTTCCCAAAGCGCTGAGATGCTGAAAGAGGTGAGGGAATTTGCTGCAATCCCTGGAAAAAACTGGTCTGTAGCAGGAGACAGAAGTGTTGCTGGGATGTGGGACCCCAGGGAGGAGGTTTGGGGGCCATTCACGTTTGTCTTGTCTGGGAGAAGTTGGAGTGTCCTGCACAAGGAGCATCACCTGAGGGGTGGGGGGGACACCCACATTCCCTCCTGTCCTCCCCTAAAGAGGGGACACCTGAAGCAGGTCCCCAGGGCCCCTCGCTGCTGCAAAGACCATGGAGAGTGAAAGGTTCCATTCCAATGCACAGACAGCCCCATTGTCTTCCTGCTCCAGCACTTCCTGCCACGCCTCCCCTCTGGTACCGCCCGCATCCCCATTTACCCTGCAAATCTCCCAGGGACTCATCTCCTGAGCCCAGTCAGATGTTTCCCCCAGCCCAGGGATGCTGGGGAACCAGGGGGTCTCACCTCCCCTGGAGTCACTCCAATATCCCAGGGCAGATGCTCTTCCCAGAGGAGCCTCAGAAGCTTCCTGAGCTGATCCCAGCCCCATCGACCCTGGCCTTGAACCACGGCCCTGTCCCCCGACACAGAGCGGGGAGCACAAAGCTCCCAGCTCCCCCACCCACGGCACACACTCCACACCCACAAATATTTCTCTCTTCTGGGACATCTTCCAGCTTGGAGAAAGGAGAGACTTTCCAAGCTAATGGCTGATGGCAGGAGCCATGGGATAAGCTCCTGACATTGCTCAGAGCAGTGAGCACCTCCTCCTCCCCTGCCTGAGGTCTGTAACAGCCTCAGGCATCGCTGGATAGGGCCGTCACAGGTGGAACCTGCCTGGATGGAGAAGGTGAAGTTCCAGGAGAGGAGCACAGCCCACACCTGAGCTCTGATCCATGCGGGTTCTCCCTCTCCACGGCCCCACAGGCAGGATGAACCGTGGGTCCCAGCTGCACCCTGGGCCAGGAGTGTGGAGGTGGCACCAGGGCAGGTAGAGGGAATCTGGGTGGCAAGGAGACGTTCTCCTTGTGGATGTCCCACCAAGCACAGTCCCCTGAGCTGGTGATAAAGGCAGGAGCAGGGGGAGCAGAGGCAGCTGGCAGAGGCATCCCCCAGGCCAAGATAATCGGAGAGAAACCGTGACGTAAGGCCAGGGGAAGTGGGGTCCTGGCCTTTCCCAGGCTCTGCCGTGCTCCACGCTCCACTTCCCTGCCAGTTTATCAGCCACTGGAGTGCAACCAAGGGAACATCAGCCAGGACAGAACAAACAAACATCCGAGTTTGGGCTTCCTTCCTTCCTTCGAATAACCAAAAAAAAAAAAAAAAAGAAACAGAGAGAGATGAGGAATTCAATTAAATTTAAAAAGACTGAAACAAGTCAAATAAATAAGCATTTGTGTTTCCATGGGGACATGATGCATTCCTGGGAGCGGGAGCTTGGCCTTGGGGAGGAGAAATGCTGGAGGAGCAAAGCCAGTGATGCCACAAGTGGCCCCATGTGCAGCCCACCACTGCGCCCAAGGGACCAGCATGAGTCCCTTGGTGCTGACAGCCCTTGGATCACCAGAAGTTCTCCCTGGACTCCTAGGTCCCCAACACACAGCCATGGCTCACCAGGAGCTCACGGCCTGTTTGGAGGAGAAGTCCTGGTGGGAGAGGTTGTTTCCCTCTTTCATTCCCAACAGCAAAGGTAGGTCAGGACAGCCAGCTGGAGCTCCAGTCCATGCACCACCATGTTGGGTTGGGTGTCGTGGTTTAACCCAGCTTCGTTTTTAGTTGAAGAGAAAATCCATCAGTTATGGAAGTGATTCTCTGTGAGGACTGCTAACAGCTTCCTCCAGACCCAGCGGAACCATCAGCTGGCTAGTTTTGAATATTGACACCTAGTTAAAGTACTTAAGAAAGCTGGACACACCTCTGTGAAATCATTTAAAAATGAACAAACCCAGAGAAAAGGTCTCTTGTTTCCAGCCTTTGAACAGGTAACGGGCCCCGCTCTGCTGCACCCCATCTATAGCAGGGGTTTCCACACTGGGAACAGTTTGGGGTTTTGCTCTTTGTCCTACTAATAAGGTAAAAAGCCAGAAAGTTCTTTCCCTATTTGGCTGTGTGCCAGCTCGAAGACACCTGATAGGACCTTCTGGACTTCACCTCAAACCTGTTGCCACCTTATTGGGCAGAGTGCCAAGGGATCCCACCTCAGTTGTTACTACAGAAGAGACTGAACAAAGAGCCTCGTGGCATTTTTGGGGTGTTTTAGCAGGAGCTCAGACTCCTCCTGTTGTTCCTGGCACGGCTTTTCTCCGTAAGAGTTTGCTATTTTTTGTCTTTATTAAACATTTTTCTGTTTCAAACTCTCCCACTGATGCCATCCTGCGACTATTTTATGGGATTGCTGGACAAAACCCAGAGGTGGTGGGCTTGCAGAAGGCTCACTAAACCTGGCTCTCAGCGAACCTCATCGAGCGCGGGCTGGGCTGGGCTCGCTGCGCCGCGCAGCCAGCTCAGCCCGCGGCTGCGATTCTGCCCCCGCCGAGTTCCACCCACGGCCACTGGACAGGGAGAGGGGAGGCTATCGCCCCGCAGCGAGCTGCCGCTGAGCTGTGGGCAGGCCCCTGAAATCCTGGCCGCTCCTGCTGCCGCGGGGAGCCTGGCTCAGGCCCGCCCAGCGCGGCAGGAGCCGAAATCAACCCCGCGAGCAGCTCCACTGCCATCGCGGCAGAGATCACACAGCCGTCCACAGAGGTAGGAACTCTGCCAGTGCGCAGATGAAACTTACAGACATCAATCCTCTCTCAAGTAAGAGGAGAAGAAAGGGTGAAGACACGTAAAGGTCTGACACCGAGCTCAGTAAAGAAGGAGTGAAATCCTTGGCGGGAGGAGAATGAGGAGATGCCTTAGTCTTGGGCTGAAGTTCTCTTGTAAGGCTACAGTGAATATATAATTGATACATCAGACTCTTTTTTCCCCTGTAACTCATGGAATGCACTGGGGGGATGTAGCGTTCTAACCAAGGCCATGAGCAGAGGCACCAGTGTTGAAGCAAGCAGATGTTGAAGTAGCTGTGATCTAATGAGAAGCTTGAACGGAGAGAAATGAGAGAGATGAAAAACCTTGCCCCAGGAATAAAGAAGAAAACCTCTGTTCCCAGAGATAAAAGAAGAGAACTTTTGTTTCTACACTTGAACACCTCGTCCTTAAAATTGCACCCCAATAAGCTTAAATGACCCATGGTGGTAGTTGTGGGAAAAACTACCAAAACCATGGGAGGGACTTCACGAGTGCAGACTTCCTGGGGGCTCCTATTCGTGAAAATTAAAATTACTTTTAGACAAGTCTCCATGGCATGGCAGGAGAGACTCCTCTCCCTAAGTGGACTGAAGAAAGATTATTTTAAAGATAGTAACCTGACTGAAAATACAAAATTTGTCTCTTCACGTTGTCAGTGGGAAAAAGAAAGGAAAGTTGGAGGGAGGAGAAGTGTTCTGAAGGTTTATTCTGATTTCTTATTATTTTTCTTTTAATTCTGTTAATGAAGTTTTCTTTATACCCTTAAAAAATTAAAAAAAAAAAAAGGAAAAAAANTTTAAAGATAGTAACCTGACTGAAAATACAAAATTTGTCTCTTCACGTTGTCAGTGGGAAAAAGAAA
>VZSE01012059.1:0-18545 GCA_013398275.1 Promerops cafer
TGGGGGGGAAATGGCAAAACGGGCCTGAGGGGGGCACGGGGGGCGCGGAGCTGGGGATGGCCGGCCCTGCTGCTCCCGGGTCATTCCCATCCTGGAAGCGCAATCCCCACATTTGGCTTCGTTTCCCGACTCCAGTTGGAATTTCGATTTTTCTGTGTGTTTTTTTCCCCACCAAGTGTTTTTTTCTTTGGGGGCAAGAGTTTCGTTTCTGTCGTATTTCTTTGTTCATGATTTTGAGGAACCAAAAACTGTTGGTGAGTTGGAAGCGGGAGGAATTCTGCTCTGGGAATGCTCAGGTGGTTGGGACCCTGGGGACCCCCGCACCCTCCCTGTTGGGGACACTCTTCGGGGTCTGAACGGGCCCGTTTGTGGGGATTCCTGTAAAAACAAAAACCAGCCATCAAATCTCCATTTCCCCCAAAATTCCTCAGAGTTCTCCCAAGCCTGGCGGTGTCTGTGAGCGGAGAGGGATGAGCTCGGTGGGTGCAGGCCCTGTGGCCCCCCGGCTTTGGGCTGTCCCGTTTTCTGGGTCAAACGGGGGGATCTTTGTCCCCCTCATTCCCTGCGTGACGAGTGGCCTCGTGGGGCACGGTGTGGCCTGGTCCTCGTCCCCATGGCTGCCAGCGACGTGAGGTGGCTCCTCCAGCTCCGGGTGGCTCATGCCCTGCTGCCATCCATGAGGGGACCCCCGGTGCCACCTCCTCTCCCTCGATGACACCGGGGCAGTTGGGTAAAGTTCCTGGCGGTGTTTCGGCGCTGGGACGTGCACGGGGCCGAGGACCCTCAGCAGCACCCGGTGTCCATCCAACCTCCACACGTCCCTTTGGGGGGACCCACCCGTGCCCCTCTAGCCACCCCAAAACTGGGGTGAGCCCGTCCCTTTGTGCCTTGGTGGCTGTTCCTTGGCGGTGGTGCCTGCGCCGTGGGCCGCCCGCGGTGCATATGGATTTTATTATCTCCCTCACATTTTTGTGGGGGATTGTAAGAGCCAGGGAATTATATATTATTTTTTTCTAAATTTTTTTTTTTTTTTTTGCCCATTGCGAAGTTTTTGGTTTTGGCTCCTGGTGCTCCCCTTCAAGCTCCCACACTTTGGGGCTCTTTTCCTTTTGTTCTCCCAAATGCCAAACATGTGTGAGGGGCCCCCCCCAGGTCCAACTCCAGCATCCCAGAGGTGAGGGTGGTTGGGGCGGTGGCTGGGGTTTGGCACCCGAAGGTTCTGACGTTTGGGATTTGGCGCCCAAAGGTTCTGACGTTTGGGATTTGGCGCCCGAGGGTTCCTGGAGATGGGATTTGGCACCCAAGGGTTCCGACGGTGGTGCCAACAGCCAAAAGTAGCCCCTTGGCTGTTGGGCACGGGCGTCCCGGGACCCAGCACCGCCGATGGCGTCAGCTCCATCCCCTTCGCCCCCTCGTAGAAGCCGCCGAGAATTTCTCCTCGAAAAATCCACGGTGGATCATTATTCCAATATATATTTATACATTTCTACATTTCTAAATCTGCTGTTGGCAGGGAAAATATTTTCGAGGAGCCGGGGGGGGGAAATAAAATGGAGCGGAGGGAAGCGCGAGGGGCTGGGAGGGAAGAGCAGACAATGGCTGGTGGGTTCAGCAGGCACGTCCGCAGCGCCTGGCTCCGGGATGTGACCCAAATTTCCCCAATGTGGGAGCGCCCCGTGTCGCCAGCGCTCCCCGCCTGCGCCTTCGGCTCTCGGAATTCGAGGCAATTTATTAGGGGCTGCAAAGATTGAAATTGCCATTGAGTTTCCTGCTTATTCCCTTTTTTGAACCCAGCGGTGGGTTTATTTTTTCTCTGGAGTTACTACAAGACCGTCTCGTTCTTAAAAATGAGGAAAAAGCGTATTTATGTGTTTTCTGGTCCCTCGTTTTCGTTCTTTTTTCCCCCCCTCGCCAACACCTAATTTAGTAAGGGGGAAATAAAAAGGGGTTTAACAAAAAAAAGGGGGAAAAGACCCAAGGTTAAAATGTCTTGTTTGAACCCACAGACCTTCTCTGCCGCTAAATATTTTTCCTCAGCAATCTATATTTTATAAAAGACAGGAATAAATCTCATGGTCGATATGATTTGCCCAGATTAGAATAATTCTATATTTCATAATTGGGGCTAAATTAAAAATAAGTGGTACCTCGGGATGCTGCAATTTCCCTGTTCTGGGGAGAGGTTTAACCACTCGCTGTGGATTTACAAGGTTTATTTTTATTTTTAAACGGTTTTGCGAGGATGCGCTGGGAAAACGTTTGGCTGGATGGAACTCCTGGGTTATCCAGGAAAAAAAACGAAGGATGATGAAGGTAGAATTATATAATTACGGCAGTTTTGGTACCGTGTGGAAGTGTGGATTTTTGCTCCGTGGCACGTACGGGCGCTGCCGATGGTCGCTCTCCGGGTGGGGATCCGTTGGCCATGGCTGGGCCAGTTGCGGGTGGATCCATTGGTTGTGTCCAGGGTGATGAGCCCATGGATGGGACCTTGGGGTTCCTCCCTGTGGGCCAGCACTGCGGGCAGGGGTCCGGCACTGCGGGCAGGGGTCCCGCACGACACCCAGGGCTCTTCCCGCCGTCGCTCCGTGTTTTCCGGCTGGTGGTGCGGGAGCCGCTCGCCCATGGGATTCCAGGGTGGATTTGCCTTGGGAGCCAACCAGGTTGATTTGGGTGTGCTGGAGTGTCCAGCATCACCAGCAGGTTGGGGTGTCCGGTTTTGGCCCCCATTGCCCCCCACGCCACAGTGGGTTTAGGGTGGACGTCTCGGCACGCGGCACCGTGCGGCAAAAAATCGGGGATCTGGGAAAACCTCCGTGCTACGGGGGAAAGGGTCTGTGGGAAGGAGTGACCTGTCCTCAGAAGGTCCCCAGTCCTGTGATCCTGACCCGTGGCCTCGTGGCCGTGCTGGAAACCCCCGGGAGGCCAAGGAAGGACGGAGGGTTTGGGATTTGTTGCCGTCCCCTGCTCTGCCGACAGCCGGGTGACGGGCAGGGAATCGTCATTCCTGAATGCTGGTCGGCGTTCCTGCAGCAATCCTGCGGTCACTGCCGTGTGCCTGGATCCACGGCGGGAATGTGCAGAGTGCCAGGGGTTCTCCTCCCTCCGTTCAGATCCCTGATCTCCGGCACAGATCCCTGGGACCGGGCGGGATCGTGCCCGTGGCCTGGTTTAACGCCGAGGTCACGGCGCTGCCTCCGAACGCTTCTTTTGCTGATTTCTGTATTATTTTTCGGTGTGGTTTGTGAGCACAGCTGGGATTTCTGTTCTGCTCCTCTGCACTCCCCAATCCCGGGATCGGGAACCGGAGAAATGGTTTCTGGCAGGGGGATTTACGGAGCCAGGTGATGCTCAGGGCCGGTGGTGATGGCAGAACAGGACTTTGGGGGGTCCTTTGGTGCCTCTGCCACAGGGGTGGTGGGGTTGGGGTGAATGGGGCACGTCTTGGAGGGGATTTAGATCATGTTCCCAATCCCATTGGATTTTGTGCCCCTTTTTCCTGCATTCCCCTCTGCTGGAGCTGCAGCCCTGGCGCCTGCCAGTCGCTGGTGCTTTGTCCGAGAGCCTGGAGCGCGGTGGCTGTGGCCAGGAAAGCCGTGGCCGTGACCGTGGCCCACTGACCACCCAAGCCAGGGCCAGCTTGCCCACCTGTATGTCACGAGGGGCTGCTGGTGACTGCGTGTGCCACCTCGCCATCAGGGGAGCGAAGATGATGCCACATCTGGTTTTTCCAGGGGAATTTGGTGCTGCAGAGGGGTGGCCGAGCAAGCGGGCTCAGCTTGGGAGATCCCACCCATGTCTCCATGTTGGAGTGGGGCTGGATCCCAAAACCTCTATGTCCTGGCTCTGGCTGGGACTTTCGGGGTCACCCCCATTGCTACATGTCCCCAGTTCTCTGTGTCCCCCCTCCCTGCTCCCATGGACATCATACTGGGGCCCACATCAGGCTCTGAAAGAAACATGCCCTGTTCCCCCCCTTGGAGTGATTTTAATGTGAATTTTAACCCTGGCACTCAGGTTGTTCCCGTGTCACCATCAGGCCGAGTCCCTTCTCGGGGTGCCAGAGCAGTGCTGGGTGTTTGGGTGTGCCAGCGCTCGGCCTCGTCCTGTGCAATTCCTGCTCTTTTAGTTTTCCTCCTTCTGTTCTCCCTTTGTGCCGAGATCACTCCCAGCCCTTCCCACCCCTCTTTTCCAGCCCGTTAAGCCGTGTTAGCAATTCCTCACCAGCCCAGGGCTGCGGCGAGTGGTTAATGGAGAGCAGACACCACCGGGCCGGCGTCGCTGACAGGATTCTCTCTCCGTGCCCGTCTCCGTCTCCGCCTGTCCCTTTCCAGGGACCGCAATTACGTTCCCTGCTGGTTGCACATTTGGTATCCAAATGCCGGCCATGCGCCGCATCCTAATGCGAGGATGGGCTGGGGGCGTGCGGAGCTGCCGGAGGGTCACACGGTCCCCAGGACCCCCCCTGGATCCCGAGGTGTCCTGGTGGGGGGAGGACACGCAGAGGGTGAGCAGTGGGAGCAGTCCAGGGGGTGAGAGATGGCCTCAGGTACCTTTGGAAGTGTTGCTGTGTAAAGAAAGACGCGTGTATTTATATACATATTTATATATATTTACATGCAAATATATCGATTATATAAATTGTATATTTATTTACATATGTGGGTGTTTATTCACCCCCCCACCCCCCACACATAAATACACTTTACACACACAAATAATCCAATGCTAAAACCCCCCCTGTCTGGCAATGCTGTGCCACCCCTGTGTGACATTCCCCTGGAATTCCTTCCCGGGGGCTCCAGGATGTACCTGGCTGTGGGTTTACCTGGCTTCAGGCACAAGGCTGCCCAGCTGTCTGGCTGTGTCCATCCCAGTGCCACATCAGGAGCCGGCTGGAGCCGTACCTGCCTGTGCCTGACAAGGTTCAGCTGCTGGGTTGGCTGGAAAATTGCAGCAATTGTTCCTTAAATAGCTCCTCGTTCCTGATGGTGACAATTTCGGTTCTTTTGTGTTAGATATTAATCATGATTTCTGAGGCTCCGTTTTGATCCGAGCTGGTTTTCCCCAGTCGGGGCAGAGATCTTGCCCCGCTTCGTTGGATTTAATGGGATTTATGGGAGGCGAGCAGCTCGGAGCGCTGTTACCTGCAGCCCCTAAGAGGTGTTTAAATTCCTTTTCCCCCTTTGCCATGACCCGATGCTCATCCCGATGTCCGGCCGCTTCCCTGTGCTTGGACATCCATCCCAAAAATGGGACCAGGCCCTGACTGGCCTCTGCAAGTGCAGGGGGAGGCACCGTGCTCCAAGGGTCCAGGCTGGCTCATGGCTTGGAATCAATGATCTTGGAGCTCTTTCCCAACCCAAGTGATTCCATGCTTCTCCAGAGCTGGAGAAGTGTTGGGGTGAGCCGGTGGCCACTTTGGCCTTTGCCAGATGAATTCCAGAGGCATTTTTGAAGCCCTCCCCAAAGCCAGGGCTGTGTTTAGGGGTGTCTCTGGGTCCAGGCTCTTTGCCACCAGCCCAGCCCTTCTGGATTTGGGGACCCCATGGCTGTTCCCACCAGCTGTGTCGGGGAAACGGCGCCCATGGGGTGTGGGATGCACCAGGGCTGGTTTGATCCCGGCAGGAAAAGCGGGAAGGGACGAGGCTGAGGGCAGGGCAGTGGGATGGAGCCCGTCCAGCAGCGCCGAGCAGCGTCCCTGCTCCGTCCTGGCTTGTTCCCGGGTGGTCACAGTGTTGTTATTTATTTATTTCTCCTCCCTCGCTCCCCCTTGGCTTGTTGCTGCTGCTGTGCCTGGGCTGCTAAAGAGCTTCCCATTGTTCCGGAGCTAATTACCTCCTAATGAGGCTCCCGGCTCAAAAGCCGAGCTGAGCGGGGGCTGTGAGGGGATGTGAAGGGGCTGTGCTGGGAGGGGGTGAGGGCAGGGCTGGGGTCACCACCGGGGTCACCACCGGGGTCACTCAATGGCTTCAGCTGCTGCCCCACGGTGTGAATTGCGGTTGGTGGTGGGGAGATCCATGGCCACGGAGCTGCCAGCCTGGAGCTTCATCCTAAAGGGCGGCTGGGAAGTGGTTTTGCCAAAATTTTCTTGTTGAGCCCCAAACCCACGGAGCAGTCAAAGCCCTGTGGATTTTGGCAAGGCGGGGCTGTGGTGGTGCTCGGAGCCCGGGAGCATTCCCGGTGTTTCCCTTGGTGTGACACCTCCCTGCCAGCCCCGTCTGGGACAGGTGTCACCTTTAGGGCTTATCCTTCATTTTGGAAGGGCTGTTCAAACCAGGGCTCCTCAAAGCTTATTCCATCCATGTGCTGGACAAATCCTGCTCCACTCCTCCGCTTCCCTCCTGACCTTATCCCGTCCTGACCTTACCCCATCCTTCGGCAAGAGAGATCAGGATCAGGGATGAGCCCTGATCCTGATGGGATTTGCCATTTTGGCTGGAGGGAGCCAGGCAGTGCCCAGGAGTGTCCTTGTCCCCGGAGTAGAACTTTGGGCTCCACATCCTGGATCCTGCTCTGCCCCTGGAATATTCCCCGTGTCCCACGGGGTTGCGGCAGCTCCCGTGGCTCCTCCGTGTGCCGCAGACGTGATGGGGGAAAAGAGGATCCTTCTCCAAAGGGATTGGGAAAGCCCCCACTTCCACCCTGCTCCGATTGAAGCCGGGCTTCGTGCCCCCGCATGGGGTGGGGGGCCCTGAACTTCAGAGGGGGATGAGGCGCCCAAAGCAACAACAACGGGGGAAAATATTCCAAGGGAGGAAAATTTACTCCCTGGAATAATAATGAAGGTAGAGGAATGAGTTCCCCTTCCCTGTGCCCTTGATGAGGGGTGCCCAAGGCAGTGAGGCGTCCAGAGTGAGCCCTTCCAAGGGGATGGAGGTGCTAGCAGTTTTGGGATCACCCCATCTGGCCCAGCTTGCCCATGGATCCATCTCCAGCTGTGGCACAAAGCCCGGGATCGATGGCGCTCGGCTCTGGTGAAGCCAATCAGCGCCGGGGCAGCGAGATCGGCGCTCCCGTTCCGAGCCCCGCTCGGTTCCGTTTGACATTTTCCTTCGGGTCATTAATGAAGGGAGAGGGATGCAGAAACAGGGATTTAGGCTATTTTTTTTTTTTAAATTCCTCCCCTTTTTAAATTTTTCCTCTCCTCCCGTGTTTGCTTCCCAAGGCCCAGCGGAGCAGCGAGTGATGCCGCTGCTGGGAGAAGAACGGCCACGGGGCCGAGCCATGTCCTGCTGGGGCTGTGCCGTGGTGGGATCCCGTGGGATACACCTGTGCCATGGTGGGATCCTTTGGGATACCCCTGTGCCGTGGTGGGATCCCATGGGATAAGCTTGTGCCATGGTGGGATCCTGTGGGATACATCCCTACGCTCCCTCAGCACATCACCTCTTCCCGACCTCCCGGTTTTCCGCTTTCCTTGATGTTTCCAGCTGCTCCAGCCTTATTTTGTGGGATTTTCCCGTTTTCCCTGCAGCCGTGACCTGCAGGCACACGCGTGGGTCTGTGCAAACGCCGGAGCTGCCCGTGCCAGGTCGGTCCCACCAAACACCATCCCGGTGCTGGACCCGGAGCCGCCGCTCCCTGTGGACACCGGTACCGGTGTTCCCACCCCCGGTATTCCCATCCCTGGTATTCCCACCCCTGGTATTCCCACTACTGGTGTTCCCACCCCTGATATTCCCACCGCGCTGCTGAAGCCTTCCCAGGATCCGCAGAGTTTTCCACCATCACTCGATACCGTTTTTTGTTCGACTCCAGGAATGGACTTTTTGTTTCGGCTCCTTCCCCGCCAGCCCCGAATCTCCTCAGGAATCCAACTCTGGATTTCGGATCTTTTGTGCCAAACCCAAACCTCGCTCGGCTTCGATTCCCGGCGCCGCCAACTTTGGGGAAAAAGGGGAATAAATGGCAATGGGGGCTTTTAATGACTGGGAATGGGGAAGCCCCGTTCCATCCCCAGCTTCCTCCTCCCGCCACATCCCAATCGTCTCCTCCATCCATTTCCTTGGCGTTCGGCCGAATTTCCCTGGAAATATTTTGCTGTTTCCCCCAGTGCAACTAAGTTTTGTCAGATTTTTCTTTTTCCCCCTGCAGAAGAGGAGGAATTTTCCGTCTCGGTTTATTTTTCCTTGAACATTACACGGGAGCAAAACTCACCCATGTGCTGGGAAAGAGATAAAGTGTTTAGACAGCAAATACAAATATTCCAGAGCACTCAGCCCAGCTACAGCTATTCCTGCCAGGATTCCGGATTCCGTGCCGTGTCTTCCAGGGGGGTTTTATTTAGACTTTTTTTTTTTTATTATTATTTATCAAAAACCCTATTTATATTTGCAGTAAAATAAAATCAGCCTGACCCTGTAGAGAACTCAGAAAATCCCAATTCTTTCCTTTTCCAATCCTGTTTCCACTGAGGAAAGAAAGCCCCTGGACCTCGTGCCCTGCACAAAATCCAACCGCGACGGGATTATTTCGGCGGCTGAGCTTTTCCGCAGGCGCTGGGACGGCGCCGGCTCCGTGTGTCCCCCCCCAAAATTGGGATGCAGGGAAGCTCCTGCAGAGGTGGGGATGGAGCTGGGGCCGCCGGGGTCTTCCCATGGGATTTGGGGGGCATAGGCTCCCTTTTGCCACACGTGGAGCACTCAGAAAAGGGTTTACTGTTTTGATTTTATTTTAATATTCAGTGATGGATGGGCTTCTGCTGCTCCTCGGGAGCATCCCAGTCTCCCGTCAGTGTCCCAGCCCCGCTGGGTGCCCCGCGGGTGTCATTGTCACCCCGGTGCCGGGCGCTGGTGCCGTCAGGAGCTGAGGAAGCTCTTTCCCAGCCAGCTCGATAATCCCAATTATTATCTGGATTCTCGATCAGGGTTGCTTATTAAACTTGGCACCGCTGGCTTTGCCGTTCCGGCCGCCTGCCTCGGCAGAGGGATTTATCTCCTGCCGATGCGGGAAGGAAATTGAGTGGAAAAACGCGGGGCAGAGCCCCCCGGGACGGCAGGGGGGGCCGGGGGTACCCGGCTTCCGAAGGGCCGGGAGATGCTGGCGCAGCCCCAGCGGTGCCGGGTTGGGTTGGTGGAGCTGCCCGGGCCGTGTCCGTGTGTCCGTCTCCATCCCTCCATCCCCACCCTGTGCTGGCGGAGCCGCCCTGTTCTGGGATGGGCGCTTTTATTCCAAGGTTATTTTGGAATGGTCGGTGCTTTTGTACAATGCAACAGCTATTATTTTCCCTTTTCCCTGAAATCTAAAGGACCTTTTGTCAGCCCCTCTCTCCCGTCACCTCAGGAATATCAGCTTTTTCCAAATCCAGGCCTTTCTGCTGGAATTCCCAGCTTCCCATCCCACAAACCTTCCTGGTTTGCTCACCGACCCCTTCTTCTCACATTGTGCCCACAAACTGTGTTTTATTTTTACCCGACACTGTGCTGGAGCTGCCAGAGCTGGGGCCGATGTGCCGACCCTTCCAAAGGGGCTTTTCCCAAATTTCACCCAATTCTCAGCACCGAACGAGCAGGGCATCTAGGGGAATGGGGTGGGAGGTGGGAGAGATGCTACTGGGGAAAGATGCTCTCCTGGAGGGTTTCCCTCCCTCCTGGTGTTTGGATGTTTCAATTTTCCCGTTCCTCTGCTTTGCTTTTTCCTGCCTTTCCACCATTTTTCTGCATTTTGAAAAACCTGTACAAACCCTGTAGCTGGAATTCCCTCTCTTTGTGTGTCCGGCCGCTCTCTCGCCCTGGGTGAGCTCCTTGGATCCCCATTTTAGGGTGGGGGCTCTCCCCTGTCCCCTCCCCGTGCTGCTGCTGGGGGATTTGGCTGAGGACTGGGTCGGCTCCAAAACCCTTTATTTGGGAAATTACTGTTATCCTGAACCCTGCAAGGCTCTTCCCTCAGGAGCAGCCTCATGCTCCAGGGCTTGGTGAACGCTCTTGGGAGTGCTCCAGGCTCTCTCCTTGGCTTTTTCAAGATCCTTCGTGCCGGGTGGCTGGGAGAACCTGCTGCCCTCTGGCTCTGGCTGAGGGACTCGGGATGGAGCTGTGGCCCTGCCGGGCTGTGCCTGTGCCTGTCCCAGTGACTGTCCCAGTGACTGTCCCAGTGACTGTCCCGTTGTTGTAGAGCCGCCGTCGGACACGGCACTGGCACATGGGAATTCTGGCACCTGCCCCAGCTGTAAATGCTGGTCAAAATGGTGTTCCTGTGTGGTTTCCAACAGAGAATGCAAGCCTGTCTGGAATAGAAATGGCTTCTGGCTCCAGGCTCTGTCCACGTCTCCGTTGGGTCACCGCGGGGATTGGTTTGGCTGGAGCCGCGCGGGTGCTGAGTCCTGTGGAACACCAGGATCGTGTGCCCCGCCACCGCCCTGGCGTTGCTCCTGACCCTTTGAGGTGGGATTTAAGGCCAAATTGGCAGAGTTGGAAGCAGGTTTGGGAACAGGGATCACCTCTGTGTGCTCTGGAGGCAGCATTCAGCCCAGCCAGTGCTGGCCTTCCTAACGCTCGTTGTCGCGAGTGACCTTCAGCTCGGACCAGCTCCCGGCTTTCCCTGCCTGCTCTTCCTGGCATTCCCATCTTTCCCCTCTCCGTGATGGTTCCTGGGGTCGGTGGACCTCAGTTCCAGCCACCCAACCGCTGCCTCTCCCGGCTCATCCCGCTGCCATCTGCAGTTTTCCATTGTTCCTTGGCTCTTCCCGACACTGGGATGCGGAGTGCCGGCAGTGGGGGAATGTCTGGGGCCCAGTGTCGCAGCCTGGATCTGGACTCCAGGAAAATCTGGACTCCATTTCAAAGCTGAGTAATGATAATCATAAATCATAATGTTGTCTTTTATGATAGAAAGCTTTGGATCGGGAGCAGGGACTCTCATCCTGCAAGCTGGGGGTGATCCTGGATCCGGCTTCCAGCTCATTACCTGGAGACAAATGGCTTCTCCCTCCCCCAGCCTCAGTTTCTCCGTGGGTAAGGTGAGGATCGCTGCCAGGGGCTAAATTAGGGAATTAATGTTGGTGGAGTGATTGAGAGATGGAGAAGGACATGGCTCTCGCAGCACCGTGTCCCGCTCCAGGGCTGGATGCGGGAATTTCAGCACGGAGCAGAGATTGGGGTGTCCGCAGTGAAGCCCCTTGTTCGTGCCCACAGAGCCCAGGGCTCCATGAGGAGGGACTGGAGCCCCCCAGCTCCTTCCACACTGGTTTGGGATCTGTATGGGGACACGGTGGCTCAGATCTGTGGCTGATTCCAGCGTGCATCTCGCATCCAGGTGGTTTGGCAGCGCCAGAGCCCAATTCATTCCGGCCTCTTTCTGGTGTGTCCCTCGCTGCGCCAAAATCCCGGTGTCACTGAGACCCCATTCCCATGGCGGGGGAATCCAGCTGGATGGATTTTTGTGACTTTTTAATATTTTTCCTTAAACGTTGTGATATTTATTCCACCTTATAAATCACTTCCTTGCTCCGGGTGGAGGGAGGATTTATGGGCGCAGGTGGGAGGAACGCAGCTCCTGGGACCGACCTGCTGGAATGGTTTTGTGGTGATGGTCACAGCAGCAATTCCGGCCAGGGGAGAGGGCTCCAGCTGGGAATCCTGCCTGGGAATGTGATGGGAGCAGAGATGGACCCATCTGGGATGGCCTGAGGTTGGCACATCTCTGTTGTTGCTCAGGGTTTTCTCCATGCTGGAAAGCAGCACCAACAGGCTGGACCCCAAACCGTTGGGGTCAACCAATGGACAACCAAAAAAGGGGTTCCAAAGCCTTTTCCAAGTCCCCTAAAGGCTTGTTTAAATTCTAGGAAGGGCTTGCTTCCCCACTGCAGCCATCAGTGTCACACTGGGGCCATGGGAATGTCACTGGGTACATGGGAATGGCGGCAGGAGGCTGCTGATGACGGTGACCCCAGGGCGAGGGGGCCGGGGGGTGTCGGGGTGCACGGTGAGGGTGGGGATGCTCAGCCCTGGGGAGACCCAGCCGGGGCTCTCCCTGCTCCCTGGGGGCCAGGCCAGCTCTGGGGGGGATTTTCCCTGCGCCAGCGCTGCCTGCAGCAGCACAAACGAACCAAGTAATTGGCAACATGGAAATATTTTGTGCTCATTAAGCAGTGGGAAGCGGCGGGCGAGGACGCGGCGGGCGAGGAGTCCGGGTTCTCTGGTGGGGCTCTCCGGCGCTGTCCTGCGGAGCCGTGTTCTCCGTGGCACTCCCGGTGACCCAGGGCAGGGAGCACGGAGCGGGAGCACCCTGGGATGGCGGCTGGCGATGGAAGGAGGAGAAGGAGCCAGACCCTGACACTGCCCAGCCGGGAGCTCCGTGTACTGGGGACAAGGACAAACCCGGGCAGCAGGGAGATCCTGGCTGCTGTACGGGTACATTTGGGGGACCCCCCCATTTCTGCCAATTCCCATCAATCCCACGGATTAAAACTTGAAACATCAGATCCCAGCAGCTGCCTTGGAGCTCCCCAGCCCCAGCACTGCCGATTCCCAGGAGCGACACCAAGGGGAGCCCCGGGGGGATCCACATTCTCTCCGTTCCCAGCAGTGGAAGCAGGGGGTGACCCCTGAGGATCCTGTCCCTGTTCAGGGGGTCCCGGAGGGGTCCCCCCACCATCCTCAGCCCCGAGCACGTGCCGGCGGTGCCGGGGCCCCGGCGCTGTCCCCGTCGCGACGCGGGGAGCGGAGGGGTGCTGCAGGCGGGGGAAGCTTTATGGCTGTAGTTAAAGTGACTTTATGATATTGTATCTGAACAATTGCCGGCTATTATCCGGATCGATGCCGCGGGATTGAGACGCCGGTTGATAACCCAGGCAGGGCTCTAATCGCTTTTAAACGGCACAGGGTTGGTGGGGCTTTCCATAAAACCCCTCGGTGGTTTCTGTTTTGACTCCCTGCCCCTGGGTCTGGTGGATTTTCCCCCGGGATGTCCCTTTGTGGGTGCAGGTCCTGGTTTGTCCCTCTCCACCCTGCCCTGGGTGGGTATCAGGATGCTGGGACCTGGCTTGGGATGCTGGAATCCAGCATTCCTGGGCTCCAGGGTGCCCAGCACTGCTGGGTCCTGCCCTGCTGAGGAGCGATGTGCAGATTTTGGGATCCTGTTCCCACCTTTGCCTGGCTCGCAGC
This sequence comes from Promerops cafer, assembly GCA_013398275.1. Taxonomy (NCBI): domain Eukaryota; kingdom Metazoa; phylum Chordata; class Aves; order Passeriformes; family Nectariniidae; genus Promerops; species Promerops cafer. The sequence goes on from VZSE01012059.1 coordinate 13,104, forward strand.
GACCTTGGGCGAGTCACGTCACCTCGGCGCGCTTCGTTTTCCGCAGCTGTGAAACGAGGACAATGATACCTTTCCCACCTCGCAGAGGGGTTGGGAGGCTTAATTAGTTAATGTTCGTAAAGTGCTTTGAGGATTAATTAATATTGTGACTCTAATTTTTTCCGATGGTGAAGCGCCACTTAAATATCTCCGCGCTGGTTCCTTCCTCCCTGACCCTGTAAAGCAAATCCACCCGAGAACGTCGCTGGTCTCTGCAGGAGCCATGTGGCCCTGTCCCTGCCAGGTGTCACTTCCCCAGTGCTGAACTGGGAGGCACTGGTGCAGGGGCACTGGTGTGGGGGTGTCCCGGAGCGTGGGGTGCAGCTCTGCATCCCGGCTCCCCAGCGTGTCCACCTGGGCCTGATCCTCCTTGGCCAGCCTTTCCCTGCTGGGAGCCATTCCTGTGTTGGGATGAAGCCACTGTCACCTCCCTGTGACACTGCCCATCCCTGCCCAGCCTGCTTGGGCACTTCTGGCAACCTCCACCTGCTCAGAGGCTTCCGTGGGAAATCACCCCCAGCAAATCCCACATCCTGTGTCCGATCCCATCTGGGATTTTGGGGGCTGCTGGGCTGGGAGGGGGCTGCGGGGCCTGGCTGGGGGGTGGCTGGTCCCTGGTGGGTTGGGGACACTACGCTGGGCATGATCCAAAGCTCTGGGCAGCCGTTGGCTGCACAATCCCGGCTCTCCTGGTGGAAGGAAGGCATTGGGATCACACCTGGCAGGGACATGGCTGGCAGGGGGAGGGCAGTTCCAGTGGCCCCATTCCCGTGTGCCATTAGTGGGGTCGCTGATGGGCAGCTTTGGTTTCCTCCAAGGTGATTTCTCAGCAGTGGCTCTGCCCTGCTGTGCTCTCCTGCTCCCTGTGAGCACAGAGGGGACAGGGACAGCAGAGGGTCCCCGTGATGGCAGTGCCATCCCCCAGCCCCTTGGGGTGTGAAACACGGGATTAGCTCAGCTCCAGTGCTGGGAAGGTCTTGGGTCAGCACCAGTGGGAGGTTTCCTGCTGGGAGCAGCCAAGGGAAGAGCTGGGTGTGTGTCCCAGCTCTGGGTGACCCGAGAGACCCTGGCCTCTGGCTCTGGCACAAACCAGGGGTGTTTGGCCCTGTTGGAGACGTGGGAATTCCGAGAGGGGCTGGTGAAGGGAGCAGGCAGGGGATGGTCCCAGGCGGGATGGGCTGGTGGGACACGGTGGAGCCCCGGGGCTGGAGAACCAGGGACAGCAGGAGAATTCCCATTTGTGGAGCACTGGAGGGAACTGGGACCCGCCATGGAGGGGGGAGGAGGAGGAGGAGGGAGGCCTGGAGGGAGCCACAATCCTCTTCCTTGGAGCTGCAGGGTGGAGCTGGAGGAGAAGGAGCATCTGGACCGGGAGAGGATGAGCCGGGAGGGTCCAGCCCTGGATGATGGCTCCTGGCCCTGGTCAGTGGTTCCTGGCCCTGGTTGTCACCAAGCTCTGTTGGTGGGAGGAGAGGCACGTGCAGGGTCTCAATGCACAGGGTTTGGGACAGGACACACCGACGTCAGCGTCCCCATGCCAGGACCCTGCTCCGTGCCGTTAATGACATCCTGGCAATTAAACTGGAACTAATGCAACGATAAAAATAACCCGCTGTCCTTCTGCAGCGCCGCATCCCACAAGCTCAGAGGTGTTTAAAAACCCATTTAACACCGGATCCTGGGCGTGGGGTGCCCGGGGTGGCACCAGGATCTGTGTGGCCACGACTGGGTTTTCCAGCCCTGACCCATTCCTGGCCTTCTGCAAGGTGTGAACACCCCCAGTTCCCTCCAGTGCAGAGACTGGTTTACCAACTGCTGCGTTTTAAATAATCTAAATTACATGAATATTTTATTTTTCTTCTTTCTAGAGTTGTAGAATTCCCAGGGGTTGGTTTTCAGGCTTTTCTCCGTAATGGAGGAGCAGGAACGCATTCTTTTAATGGTAATTGAGATTCTTGCATCATTGCAGGACTTGGGAGCTGGATGGGCTTTAAATAACAGGAGAGGGGGGGGGATTTTGGGTTCTGGCTCCTCCAGTGGGTTTTTGAGGTTTTTAGGTGTTTTTTCTCACTCTTGTGGCAGGGCCAGAAAGCTTCATCCCCATCCCATTGCCCTGGGAGCCCTCCCCAAAGCAGGAGATGACTTGAGGTGGTGACAGGGACCTGTGGGTGTGGTGTCCTTTGGGAGACCTCTCGGGAATGGTGTTGGGGGTGACCTGTGTCATGCACCCCATTGTTGGAGCCGCCTGTCAGCCCTTCCCCAACCCATGCGTGCCCAGATATTGGAGCTGGGTCCTCCCTTGCTGAGGTTTGGGGTTTTTTTATGGCTTTGTTGCCTTCTGACTGGCATGGTGAGAGCCCAATCCAGAGAGCACCCGTCCTGGTGGGCACTAATCCCCGTTCTGCTGCAGGGATGCTCGTGGAGCGTGGCAGGGGTTGCTGTCCCTCCTTCACCATGCACGAGAGCGGGGTGGTTTTGGAAGGGAATGAGCAGGATGAGGATGAGCAGGGGGTGGAGCGTGGCTGTGCCAGCCCGGGGCTCCTGTCACTGTGAGTACCCAAACACCAAGTGCAGGAGCACCACGGCAGAGCTGGCATTGCCCCCCTGTCCCCTCCTGGGCTGCCTGGTCCCTCTGCTGCCTGTGCCGTGCCGGGGTGGATCCCGGCCCCGTCAGCACCACTCCGTGCTGGCCAGGGCTGGTCCCCACCAAGGCCTTGTGGGGCGGTGGAAGGGGCTGCCGAGCACTTTTGGGATGGGGGGAAGCGGTTTCCGGCTGCTGGGGGAAACATCTGGATCCAATTCCTGCTCCACGTGCAGCTGGCCGGGCTGGACCCACTCCTGCCTCACGGCGTGACAGGAGCGGCTTTGCTGCAGGGGGACACAGCGGGTGGGTCCCTGTCCTGGGCTTGGGAGCCCCATGCCAAGTTCCCTTCCCAGTGGGAGCCCCAGCACGGCATGCTCATCCCAGCAGGAGCTCCACCACTGCATCCCCATCCCACCAGGAGCTCCACCACTGCATCCCCATCCCACTGGGAGCTCCACCACTGCATCCCCATCCCACCAGGAGCCCCAGCACTGTACCCTGATCCCAGCAGGAGCTCCACCACTGCATCCCCATCCCACCAGGAGCTCCACCACTGCATTCCCATCCCACTGGGAGCCTCAGCACTGCATCCCCATCCCACTGGGAGCTCCAGCACTGTACCCTGATCCCAGAGGGAGCCCCAGCACTGCATCCCCATCCCCATCCCTCTGGGGGTTCTGCTACATTCCCATCCCAGCAGGAGCTCCACCACTGCATTCCCATCCCACTGGGAGCCCCAGCTCTGCATCCCCATCCCCATCCCTCTGGGGGTTCTGCTACGTTCCCATCCCAGCAGGAGCCCCAGCTCTGCATCCCCATCCCAGCAGGAGCCCCAGCACTCCATCCCCATCTCACTGGGAGCCCCCAGCACTGCATCCCCATCCCCGTGGGACCCCTGCCATCCTGCCCAGGAGCTCCCCGCGTGCCGGTGCCACCTCTCGGGGCTGCCGGTGCCCGTCCCCAGCGCGCTGCTGCCCCGGGCGGGGGCGGGGGGAGCCGCTGCCCGCCGTGCCTTTTGTCAGCCTCGGAGAAGTTGACCTTGAAGCGCGCTGGCAGAGCCCTGCAGCTTAATCGTGTTAGAGGTGTCTGACTGCGGCTCGCGCGGCTCTACCTGAGCGGCATCAGCAAGGGGGACGCGGCGGGCTCGCCGCCCCGGCTCAATAATTGATGCGTTTCTCTCAGCTCCCCCTTCCGTGAAAGGAAACCCAAGTGCTGGGTGGATGGCAGGGCTGGAAGGATGGCAGGGATAGGAGGATGGCAGGGCCGGGAGGATGGCAGGACCAAGACAATGACAGTGGCAGGAGCATGGCAGGGATAGGAGGATGGCAGGGTTGGGAAGATGGCAGGACCGGGAGGAAGGCAGGATTGGAAGGATGGCAGGACCAGGAGGATGGCAATGCTGGAAGCATAGCAGGGATAGCAGGATGGCAGGATTGGAAGGATGGCAGGGCCAGGAGGATGGCAGGATTGGAAGGATGGCAGGGCCAGGATGATGGCAGGATTGGGAAGATGGCAGGACCAGGGTGATGGCAGTGGCAGTGACGTGGGATGGGGATGGGAATGGTGAGGGGCTGGGTTCCACGTGGGTGCTCTGGGATGCCATCCTGGGGTCACCCCGCTGTGGATGGGGATGTGCTGAGGGTACTCTGTGGTCATGGGGAGACACGTGAGGGTGGTCTGTAGTCACGGGAGGTGGGAGCAGCCCCTTGGGTGCCCTCCTGCTCTGCCCAGCTTCCTCGCCATGGGAACACCCCAGGCACCACGTTTCCACTCGCTTTTTTTTGGGAATCTGCAGAAACCCTCAAGCCCTGCATTCCCATGGAAGCACCGACCAACCTCACACCGAGCATCTCCCTTTTCCCGGGAGCACCTCCTGCCCCAGAGCCTGGCACAGCCCCCTTAGTGCCCCCACCACAGCCCCCTGGGTCTCCCCTGCTCCCACCTGCATCCCCATCACCCTCAGTGGCCCTGGACCACTGCTGGGGACCCTGGCCCCGGGTGCCCCTCGGCTCAGCCCCTTCACGCCGGGCAGAGTTGTTTTGCCTCCACACAACCCTTCCTCCCTTCCTCCCCCCCTTTTCCCCCCTTTCCCCTCTTAGCCAAGCGCACAGGGAAGGGGAGAGATTTTAACCTTCTGCCTGGAACCAATTAAAAAGGTCTTTCCACAGAGACGAAAGTGCTCGTGCACCTTTGTGTGCTGCGAGCGGGGGGAAGAAAGCAGAGGCGGCCTTTGAAGGGGGGATGAGGTCCCTCCGCTGGGACCCCTCCGGGCTTTCAAAGCCTGCGTTATTTCTTTATTTTTAAATAGCCAAATTAAAGTGCCTCCCGCTTCCTCCCCTCCCCGTTTGCGCGGCAGCACGTGGCCCCCGCCAGCTGCGAGGGGGGATGCGGGCACGGCTGGTCCCATTCAGGGTGTTCCGGGCACCGGGAGGGCTCCGGGCAGAGCCCAAAACCCAGCCGGGACCCCTCTGGGATGGGGCAGGGCATCCCCCCGTCGTGCTGGGCTTGCAGAGGCGCTGGCAGGGTGGTGTTGAGGGGGTTCTGGCTGAGCCGGGGGGGGCACACTGGACCCCCGGCCAGGGCAGCCCCCCTGCTCGTCTCAGGGCAGCCCCCCACTCACCCGGGGCATCCCCTGACTCACCTCAGCACAGCCCCATGACCAGGGCAGCCCCCCATCACCGGAACATCCCCCTGCTCACCTCAGTGCAGTCACCCAGGGCAGCCCCCCACCCACTCCAGCACAGCCCCTGCTCAGCCCAGTGCAGCCCCCTGGCCAGGGCAGCCCCCTCTCACCCAGCAGAGCCCCCCTTCACCCATCC
>VZSE01012062.1:0-13032 GCA_013398275.1 Promerops cafer
TGGGCTAGTCCCAAACCATGACAGGATTGTTGACTTTCATTTATACTTTGAAAAAGTTGTAAGGCATAAGGGAAACATGACATTTTTGAGGATGATTTCTCCCCTTAAGAATCAATCTGTGGTTGTACCAGTCCATTAGTTTATACTTTGGTTTCAAACAATGTTTTACTAGAAAAAGAAAAATTTGAAGGAGAGCTGCCATGCCCAAGTGTGGGTCTACCTTTCCCCAGATATAATCTGTCCTGAGAAAAGGTAATACTTTGCTTACACCTATCCCTGGAGAATCATTGGTATAACTGTATGAAACCCCAAAATGTTTGTGAGAATAGGGCAAGGCAATAAACTACAGCAGTAATCACAAAAAGGAACTTCCCACATTGGCTATTATGGGAGAGCTCGCAGGATAAAACTGGAACATGATCTCCACAATATAAGTTCAGCAAATAAATATTTCTTCATCTGTTAATTGCATTCTCAGAAATTCTATGAAAATCAATGGCCCAGAAAATGGTTAGAGCCTTAGGTTCTTTGTGATACCATGGTGAGGGCAATCTCAAAAGTTTAATTTAGGGAATCAATTAAGGGAATCTTACTTAGAACCCAAAGAGGTACTTCTTCACTTGTGAAGAAGAACCTATGATTGTTTCTTCTAACCTATAATTTAAAATTTTAAAGGTTAAATCTGTTTAAAAATTTGAACAGTTGCACTGGGATTTAAAACAAGTACTTTATGATAATTTTTTTAAATAATGGTGTGAAAGAAGTTAACTGTTTAATTGAAGAGACTAATTCTCTTTACACTAGTATCTTTGGAGGTCCATGATTCATGGGGCTATTTGACATGAATGAGTCCTAAAAAAAATTAAAAATATAAAAAAATCATTTAAAAAATAAAGTAAAAAAATCCCAGGTAATTATTCTGCATGAGTGATGGGCTCTGATGTAAGGAAGACACAGGAGGAGAGGAAAGGTACTTAACTTATATTATTCTTACAATCAAATGATATCAGGGATTACATGCAGGTACAGATACGTACATGGAATCTCATACACCTACTGCAATAAAAAAGTGATATTGCACAGCTACTGCACTGACAAAGTTTTATTCTTACATCTTTTTCAAGAAATAAATGGAATATAGTATAACAGTGTGTAGATCACTGGAACCAGAAATACACATTTCAGAAAGTTAAAGTAAGGGAACCTAAAGAGAAATAGAATTCAGTGAATGAAAAACTTGAAACACTTTGTATGTCCAAGAATGCTTTTTATCCATGAAATTATTTTCAGGGAACCCCAAATAAATGGAAAAATACAACTTTCTATACCCAAAGATTTAGCACATTCTTTGGTAACTCATTTTATACTGTATCTTTTGCTTTTTTAAAAGCAGTGTTTCATAGTAATTTTAAGACTGGTACTGCAAGAAAAACTTCTATTTTTCCTTACAAAGGATTTATACTGCAATAGCTTGTGACAATATTTATTAACCACATGACAAAATGTTATTAGTAATGTGAAAGTTATAGCAGTGTTATTAATACAAAGATATAGTTAAGATTGTCTTTTCCCTGGTGTTAATAAAAAGTCATGGAAAATGTTATTAATAATTTTGTATCAAATATTTATTTGCCTTGGAAGGTATATACATTTGAAAGTGTCCCAAAACACAAAGCCTTGCTTCACTTTCAGTAGGTACCAAAAACTCCCTGCTGGTATAAGAGGGCAGAGATACCAAGGATACTTTTCTAAATATAAGACAACTACCTGGCTGAATTTCACATTCCTGAGAATCTTGAGCTCTTTATAAACATCCAAGAGTTGTTTTCCTGGCCTTTTAAAAAAAAATATGTATGTACAAACCCCACAGAATTGGGAAACAAAGTAATTATGGCGAAAAAGTAAAGTAAGTATTAATCATTGTTAGAAAAACAATTTTCTTTGTGTTCTCCCATGTCTGATTGTCTGTCCTTTGCATGTCTTTTGCAACAGTTATTTGTGAAATTAATTCAATTATAGAAAATAAAAAGTTGAATGCAGCAATAGCAAAAAAAAAGGCAGAGAAAGCAATCATGTCCCACATCATATCTCAAGGACACTAAAAAAGAAATTATTTTGAGTAATTTCATATTATCAAAGAACGGATATGAAACATATTGCTCAAATTCTAGCAGGTTCTACCAGTCTAAAAAGTGAGAAAAATAAATTGTCTGCAATTTAAGTGGAGGAAGAAGAGATAAATTTATGACTGGAATGAATGACTATGAGAATGAGTATGTTAGAAAACTATTTCAGCACATCTGCCTCCTCCAATCATGTCCTTAAAATCCATTGCACTTACAATATCAGCAGGCTTATGAAAGTGAGTTCATCATTAGTTCATCAATTTCTTTGAAACAAGAGAGCTTACCGTTGCAGCTAGCCACATTATTTCTACATTCTTTCTCTTTTTGGCCTGGATATTTTGATGAAGACTTTCTAGCAATCCCTTTAAATCATTTTGTTCTTGAAAATGTGGTAAACCTGGAAAAAAAGGATGATAAAGTTGCTCATTTTGATAAGGTTGGTGATATGGTTGTCTTGACTAAAGAATGCTCAAGGTGAAGAACAGGTCTATTGTCACAGTTTGCAGCTAGCTTGTAGCTGCCAAATGAATGAGACCTTCAACCGTGGCCAGCCTAGAGGTTAAACAGGGCCTCAGATGAGGCAGGGGTAGGTTGGACTTAAATCTACACAGGGACTTCACCCAATCACGTTCCATCCTGGGCTGCTGACATCTCATTGGTCAGGAGCTGGGTTCCGCGAGAATCAAACCAATCATCAGTTGAGACCCAGGAGTTTTGAACTCCCTAGAAAAGAAAGTTCTCAACAATAAAACATGCTGTTATCGCATGGAGCTTTGGGGTGTGTGTGTTGTCCCTGTCTCCAACCACCGACCTCATGGGACATGTGACTTAATCAACATAATAGTCTATTATTTACAGCCTTGTTTGGGAACACAGGATGGAAATTACCAGCTAAATATTTAAGGAATAAGCAAACCTCATGTCTTTTTGAGTATGGGGTTGTCCTCCCTAAGATCTTCATGTGGAAATTTAAAGTATCTTCAACCTTTATCTTATAAATGGATGATGAAAAACAAAATCAAATCTCTGCTGTAGTTCTGTTTATCAACTATTACAGACATTCAATGGAAATCAGGAAAAAAAACCTGAGTATATTACAATCTGCTTTGATGGGATGACTTTTTTTTATTTTAAAGTAAAAAATTTTGGTTTTGCTTTCAAATTGAAACATCTAATTACTGTTTTGAAATGTGCCTTAGCTTTTTATATAATGTAACATAAGGGTTACACAGCACTAAGTATTCCCTCTAAAAAGTAACAAAGTGTATTTCTCAGTCTGAAATTAACTGGGGCTTTATTTTGAAGTAGAAAATAATTTCAGGTTTACTTAAAATCCAAAGTTTCACCTGCTTGTTCTGGGTATAGCATTTAAGCTGAAGTTTAATTGATCCTACATCTCTAGCAAAAATCCAAGAGTAGGCAGTTTAATTTCCCCTTCTGCTTCATACGTATATAGAGGAGAGTTTTTCCTAATGTCACATTTATCTTCACTAGTTTTAAAAATCCATAAAAACAAGCAGAATCTGTTTTCTGAAATGATTTCTTCTCATGGTGGTAAAGTAAAAAGAATTTTAATTATAACTGTCACCAAAAAAAGGGCTTAGAATCAAGTGAATGAAAGTGAAACTAAATTGATCAATGGATACAGTTTCTTCAAGCAGAGAAAGTAAATTGTCCATCCAGTGAGGGAAAAAACCCCCACAACCCAGGCCCCAAAACCAAGCCCAAAGACTTATACTGCATCTGCTTCTTTAAAACACAGAGCACACAAAGACGGTTTGAGATCATGCAAATGTATCACTAAACATTTTACAGCTTCCAGGCAGCCTTCCTTTGGTTCACAGCAGAAAATGGGACATCTCAGAGGTGTGACTTCACCACAGGTACAGCAAGAGTCTCCTAATTTATAGTAATTTATAGTACTGCTATATGAATTGCACCTTGATTGGAAACAATTGCTTAAACTCCTTGGGTCCCCCACAGTATTAAACCATCAAATCAGGCTTATAGATTATAAGGGAGAGGAGCCCAGAAGTACCAAACAGCCTTGTTGTTTTCAGTTTATTATGTACTCCTAAACAACAATCTTACATTTTTGGACCCTTACTATCCTTAGCATTTCTATAAAAGCAGTACCATTTTGGTGCTTCAACCAGAGCTATATTTGGTCAGCACTTTTGGTAGGAATCTTTCTGGGAACACACTCTTTTCAGTTTCTGCTAGAAGAATTTAAGAGGTTAAGAAACGGGTAAATCACGAAGTGTATGTTCATCTTAAAGAAGACAAAGTCAGTGGATGCTTAGTTACAAGCAAGAATGTTATTGGCAAGGGGAAATACAGACACAAGAGGAAAACTAATAGCAAAGGTGGCAATACCTTTCTGGGAGTGGAATACTGAATTCTTTGAAACGGAATATATGAATGAAGCAGCAGGCAAGGGAGGCTGCCAAGGATGGGTGCAACAGCCTGCAAACAGCGCTCCTCAAATTCTGTTGGGCTTTATGAACACTGTTTGGAACTAACAGCTTTGGGAAAATGGTCCTGCATTTATTTTGTAGCACAGATTTGGCACTACAGGAAATTATCTGGACAGGTGGGACAAAACCATCAAAGAGCCATCAATATTGAATGCCTCTCACTTGATCCCAGCACCAGGGCTGCTGCCAGCCTTGTATGGAGGTTTGTCTTCCAGAGGTGGGGGAACAGGGAAGGGATTAAAGTCCTCCCCCAAATGAACAGGTTTGAGAGCTTCACTTTTTTCCCAGGGGGCTAGTTTAAAAGGCACATTTCTCCAAGGCAAAAGAGTGATTCCATATACTGGCAGGGAGCTACTGGGAAAGGGCAGTGGAACCATGAGGTGCTTAGTGTTCCATAAAAAATCGTATAAAGAAGAGACTCAGTTCTTAAAGGCAGACAAAAAAGCAAGAAAGTTATAATAATCAGAAAAGACATGATGAACTAGACAAGATTAGTTCTCAAAAGCCTTCACAGTCTGGAAGAAGTCCAGGAACTGTGTGGCTCACTAATAATCCTGCAGGAGGGCAGTACAAGTTTAAATTTTGTTAATGAAAAGCAGTCAATACTATCTGCATGCAAATTTTTGCTTTTATAAAATAAAATCCATTTATGAGGTAGCAGGACCTTAGTCCTAACCTGGATGAGGTTAGTTTTTGAGGATATTTTCTTGGCAAGATTGCCCTAAATTAATTACCCAACTTGTACGATTTTCCCTGTAGACATCCTAGAAATAGTAGGTCTGTGGGTGGATGGATGGGCATCCTGCCTACCATTTAGGAAGACAGCTTTTGCTTCTGTCAAAATTATTAACAAATTAAAATCATCCAGATATAGGAGATAAATATGTATTCATACAAATATGATGTATCAAAGATTTACACAGGATTTAAAAATCAGGCTGTTAAATCTGCAACATTTGGGACTATTGTTTGGGCATCTTACTACTTTAACAGGATTAGACTGATGCAAACATTTTTTTCAGTCCTTGCTTTTGGCAGAGTAACTGCATAGTAATGTTTATGTTTATGATATTGAATTTCTATAGGAGTGGAATACAGGGCCTATTCTAATGAAACCTTATTATTCACATCATAATGATGTGGCTCATTCCTTGTATCTGCATCTGCAGATTTCTCAGTGGTTCACCAAACCTCAACATATTTTCAGAATAAGAACAGAGGGTATGACTGAAGCTGATGAAATTTCCCACCAAGTATTTCTGTAGAAATATAGCAGAGGTACAGACTGTCCTCTACATGAAATATTAAGAAACTTACTATTTTAATAACTTAAAATAGCTGTTCAGTTCATTCCTCTGTTTCATTTTCTGTGTAGCTTCTGCTGTGGCATTGGGCCTGAAATCACTCTTGAGATCAGCTGGGTCATGTACAGATACAAAATGTTTAAATTTATGGAACAAGTTATGGAATTCTGCTAATATTACTGTCTTATAACCTTTTACCCATCAAAGCTTTTCAAAGCCATCTGGACATTGCATTATTTTGTACTCACAATCAGGAGGCATTTTTTCCATAAATAACTTGTAATATTCTTTGAGAACTTCTAAGTTTTCCTGGTTAATGTTTTCCTGCAAAGTGGTATCTCCAAACCTATGAAAATACACAATAAATTAGGAAAAAAAAACCCAAACCCACAAACCAGAAAAAGATAAATTAGCCTTCAAAATTATTTCTTTGCATAAAGAAATAACTTTGATTTTATATTACTTGTTTTATAGTGCTGAATGTATTAGATTTTGTCAAACATGCACTATTAAGTTCTTGTATGCTTTGGAACTAATTTTTGGAAACGAGATCATCACTGATGCATAATTCTTCCAAAAATTCATTAACAAAGCAATCCATTTACAAACATGCAATAAGGTACTTATTCTTTTTGCCCTCACAAATCCTGAATAAATCAAAAGGCACTTTGGGGGAATTCCAAATGATGCTATAGGTAGAGAACACCATCTCCTCCATCTCTTAGTGCTGCTGTTGCTTAAGCATATAAATTTCTATAAGGGTTGGACAATATGGAAGTAACACAAGATGGAAGAGAAGCCTATCTACAAACTAACTATAGCTATATAAACAAATATCTTTCTCTCTGACATCAAGATTTCTACAACAGCCACATTTCACATGCCAAGAAAATAAATCTCACGGTACTACAGGAGATATGATTGTAAAGACAAGAATGTCCCCTGGGCAGCTAGGGCCAAGTTTTTGCAATTCATCTTTAGAATAGCTTTGAAATGGAAATGGAAGAGTACAGGAAGAGAGGCATGGGCAGGTAAGTGTGAAAATCAGGTAGAGAGAAATAGACACTGATCAGAAGATACCAAATATACTGCTATATTGTGTACAAGGGAAGCAAACATTTCAATTTCAATGTTTGAAATATTTCAATATTTCAAACATTTCAAGTCTTCAAAGGGAGAAGACTTGACTACTTCCTCAGTAGCCATTGCTGCACTATCACATGAGAACGTTTCTTGTAAATCAGAAATATTCTCAAGTGTATTCTATAAAAAAAAGATGGTTTTTATCTAATAGAGTAAAATTTCGTAGAAATTTGCCACAAAAATGTTTTTATATTCTCATGTTCTTTATCCCACAAAACCCTCCATATTTTTAGCCAAAAATCATATGCAGTGTTTTCAGTTTCGAAGACAAATGTGCAACTTTAGGAGTTAAGCAATATTTTGAATTAAGACAAAAGCAGACTGTAACAGCATGTGGAAAAGTTGCTTCTGCATTGAATTTATTTTAGTACATATCCATATTTATAGATATATGGCTTTTATGTTTTCTCTCATAGCTTTCTTTGTGCACAATGTAAAATGACCACTGGGAACACCACCTCCTGCCACTTCACTTGCAAGCCAGACATTTTTTCATACCAACTCCTCTACAAGCCCCCAGGTAATCAGGCTATTTCTAAACCTTGTCAAATTTTTCCTCAGAACATTTGCAACACTCAGTCCTTCTTGCCTATCCCACACATGTAAGCTCCCACCAGCTTGCTTCTTGGTTACCACATCATGCCTTATCTCTTATTTTTTGAGTGTCCCACTCAAAATTGTCAGGACTAATTTTGTTGGTTTTGCAAATTATGGTTTGGCCATGTCATTCCTCTCAGCACTTTCCTCTTTATGGCATCAAGAATAACCTATTTTCATTTTCAAGAAGTTCCCAAGTTCTATAACCAACTATCCAACTCTTTCACCAGTAAAATTCCAGTTTTTACTGTCTTTTGATTCAGTCTGTGTCTCCCATTTCAATTTGCTGCCTAAATTTTCTCACATATCACCACTCAGCTTCGAAAAGTCTCCCAGAAACATTCACAAAGCTACCTGATGGCATTCTTTAGTAGACTTCTTTAAAAGACTGATTTTACTTGGCTGTCTACAATGAGCAGGAGGTGAAACTCTTGTGGTGCTTAACTTCTTGCCTATTGTCCAGGTTACGGATTTTCACTGTCTCCCTCTATTACTCTAGCTACAGTTTTGCTATAAACTTTTGGCTTATAGTGAATGCAACCTAAAGATAAGTATAATGTATTTTGGATGCTCTGTTAATAAAAGCAGCTAAAAGGAAAAACAGTTTACAAAAAGTAGCTGTCTGTTGACATCTTGACTTCTACCTTGCAGTTTTAGCACTGCATAAACGTGGTAATTTTAACATGACTGACAGATATCCTTCTCTTGGAAGAGAAAATTAATATGTTGGTGACACTTTGACTATTATTATACTAATTAATTAGTTTCCAGCAGTCTGTTGCAGAGGAGTACTAATAACACGTCAGAACTTTATCAGCCTTCACGTTTCTACAAACATACTACTAATACATTCCCTGTTATTAACTACCACTCCACAACCCTGGAAAAAAGCCCTAAAAAACTGAGACAATTTCTCTAGCTTATCACTTGTCCAGACTCTTCAACCCCACCTTTAAGATATAAGAATTTTGAATTTTTAAACTCTTGTTTGAGAATTTCAAAGTACTGCATACAAACAGCATTCTGCATCTGCGAAATAGAAATCCATTTTGCATCTGTATCCAAGAGAAACGTGGCACCAACTCTGTGAAACAAAGCCCTACTTTTGGTCCTATCTTCATCTGGACTTTTTCATTGTTCTGCATTGCTTCACAGCTTGTGTTTATTTCCTTTAATACCTTTTAAAATATGCACTGAGTCAATGTGAGATTGTCTAAGAGCAAATAACAAAAAAGATTTATTTCTAATCCTGAGTGATATCCTGTACCAGCATGGAGTCCATTACTTGGACAGAAAATGAAACATGAATTTTTCTTACCTCTCTGCCAGTGTTTGCTGCTCATTGATTCCAACATTAAAGAGCACTGGATACATGCGAAGCAGCTTTCCTTCTTTAATCTCTTGTGGCAGCAGTTCAAACATCTTTGCTGGAAGCTGGACCTCTATAATGTAATGTTCACTAGGAAAAATAAAAACAAGGATGGGGTTCTTGATTGGTCTGCTTAAAATAATCTTCCTAAATTATAGAGAATGTGTAGACTTAAAAATCCCTCCCTTTTTCCCTTAATTGGTCCATAAAAAGGGATGATTCAGCTTGCTTGTTTTAAGAGCATAACCAAGGTATATGAAGAAAGGTAGGTATACTTGTATAAAACTATAAACTAACGTCTTTACTGAAGTGAAAATTGGACTAAGGATGAAATCAGCAGAAGTCCTCGGCTACCAAAGTATCAATAAGAATACCGCAACTCTTAAAATGCATCTTGCTGAGTTACAAAAACAACTTCCTTCCAAAGTCAGAACTTGATCTGGTATCCACTCTAAAAGTAATATGAGCAAAAACCTTTCACAAAAACCCAAAGTAAAACTTGCATTTTCTTCAGATTTTCTCTCTGGGGGTAGAAAGCATCACCAATAACAAAATTGTCTTTGTGAAGATAAAAGCTGAAGGCTCATCACAAAACCTGAATCCTGTTTTAGGAGAAGGGATATGACATATAGGAGTTCTGGGCTTAAATTTTTGAAAAATGTGTGACTTTGGCTGCCAGGCCAAATTCTGCTCACATGGAAGCCCCAAGTTGGATTTCACCCGCCTTTGAGAACTGATGCCTGACCCCCACAACAGAAACAATGGGATGATGTTATCTTAGCTTTTATTAGTTTTCTTTTCATTGTTAGAGCAATCAATAGAAATAAAAAAAAACAAAAGAACAGACTAGAAGCAAACCCATTTGTTTCCAGGATCTCATATTTTAATCAGAGAGGGTTGACTGATAATGGAGGCTGAAATTTTCACTCCCGCAGAGGACATTTGGAGTATGACACCAGCAACAAGGGGTATTACAGCAGCAGGAGGGAATGAAGATTTGTCCTGCCTACAGAAGTCAGGCCAAGGAAGTCACACAAGTTTTGTATGTAAATTTAAGATGGAAAATTGTTTGCACCTATGTGAATAATCATGAAGTCCCTCCAACTCTTCAATCATGTACTTGCTAAAGAATAAAAATGCCATCCAGATTACCCATATGGAGAATTTGGGTGAGAAAAGACAGAAAACCTTGAAGAAAAAGATCAGTTTCTGCAGTAGCTCTGACATCTTTGGCAAGCTTGAGGAATGACTGGCACCAGCTCAAGTGTTTGGAAAAATAGGTTCCACTTGGAAGAACCAGTGATCATGTTTAAACTTTATCCTGCTCATACATCTGAGTAAAAAGTAAAATGGATCCAGTGCAGACCTGTGACTGCAATGTAATTGCACTCAGCAAGGGCAGCAACATCTACCTAGTACAGGCTAGAACTGGCATGCAATCTTTGAGCAAATGCCAGATGTTCCCCACTGAGACGGAGTATCAGTCCTGAATGGAGAATACATGTCTCAGGGAGAGGGGGGGGAAAACAAAATAGTTCTGCTTCCCGGGTAAGATTGTGTTTTGTTTAATTAATTCACACATGTGAAAGAAATAGAGAGATAGCAAAAAGGATAATTAAAGAATGTGGTTCCCATGACCTCTGCATAGCAGCATTAATTCTCAGCCTGCCTGAGAACCCTCCTGGCTGCTTCAAGTGCTACCAGAAAACTCCTGTGATGGAGTGCTTTGATGAGCTTGAGAAGAAATGTTGGTTTAGTCTAATTCAAAGAGCATACGCTACAGAAGCAAAATGCCACCAAATCACTGTGTCGTTACATTTCACTACTCTCAAAATCACTACAAATCTCTGCATGTGAAGAACACTGAGAAATGGTGATCTTTAAGCATGATAAATTAGTATCAGAACAACTTGAGACTCTCCCCCTTGTCTTTTTTTTTTTTCTTTTTTAAAACACTTTTTGAAGTCTCAGAGATAATCCTTGGTAACTTTAAAAATGTCTGTTATCAACTGCACAATGAAAACAATGCATTTCTGATTGTGGAAGGAAAAGGCCATAAAGCAATGATAGAGCTGTCTAGAAAGTCCAGGAATAGTACTGAAGTCAAGTGGAGGCAAAAAAAGAAACAATTCAAAGTACTGAAATCTGGAGGACTTGTTTGACATCAGTTTGCCAAAGATCTTACAGGTCTATGATTCTACTTAAAGAAGAAAAAGAAATATAACAGTAAATTTTATTGTCATATGCTTTCTCTCTTTTATGGCTAGAGTCAGTGCAGAGCTATCAGGTGATTTTGGCAGGAAATGGATTAGGTGGGTACAACATTTTCCAATTAGATGGAAAAATCAGTACATAATTTTTAACATTTAATGACCTTTCAGGAAAACAGAGTTGAGAAAGCGAGCATATGTTTTAGAAGACTAAATATTAAATCTTCATATATTTAAGAATAAATTGTATAAATTTAGGTCTTAAATATTTAAATGTATATGATTTCCCTAAACAGGACTGCTTAAAAATATCCCTAATTTTCTTTGCATTATTCTCTAATATTTGTTATCATCACGTATGAAGATAGACAAACACTTGTAGTCCTGGTAGAATGCTTCTAAAAGGGACCCCCCACATGGCTGGGGGTCATGGATCCTGCAGCTATTTTGCGCTGGCTGAAATTGCACACCTTTAGCTCATTGCAGTAAACCCAAAACAAGTAATTTATGTGGACTTTGCTTTGTAAAAGAAAAAAAATGCACACAGGGTCAGTCACAGCAGCTGAGCTTAGAGGTTCTTTACCCAGCTCATCTTTCAGCTGAGTGCAATGTTTTAGATCACTTCAGTGTGGCTTTAAGTGCTAGTCCAGTTTTGGGCTTTCTTGAAAACACGGTGTAAGAAACTGTGATACTCCAAAGTTTATGTGCACAATCATAGAATGGTTTGGGTTGGAAAGGACCTTAAAGATTGTCTAAAGTCAACTCCTCTGCCATGGGCATGGACACCTTTCACTAGACCATGTTGCTCAGAGCCCCACCCAACCTGGTCATGAACACTTCCAGGGGGATGGGGCATCAACAACTTCATAGTGCAATCTGTTTCAGTCCCTCACCACCCTCACAGCAATTTCCTCCTAACATCTAATCTAAACCTACCCTCTTTTAGTTTGAATCCATTCCCCCTTGTCCTGTCTCTCCATGCCCATGTAAAAAGTCCCTCTCCAGCTCTCTTGTAACCCCATTTAATACTGGAAGATGCTGTAAGGTCTCCCTGGAGCCCTGTCTTCTCCAAGCTGAACAACCCCAAGTCTCTCAGCCTGTCTCCATGAGAAATGCTCCAGCCCTCTGATCATCTTCATTAAACCCTCTGGACTCCAATAGGTCCACATCCTTCTTATGTGGGGTCCCAGAGCTGCATGGAGTACTGCAGGTGGGGTCTCATTGGAGTAGAATAGAGTAATAAGAATAGATGTGCCCCCAGGGAGATCTGATTGTTGGGTGAGAACTATGTGTAAATATCACTGTTTCCTGAATGCTGCTGCCATTGTCTGTATATAGATGTATTCTAGATATATACATATACATATATATATATGTATGTATAATGTATGTGTTTGTAGAGTTAGAATATATATTAGTTTTGGTAGTAAGCTAACGATATGGGGATAAGGGGTGGAATGTCCTGGGGTGGCTTTATGAAGCTGAATAGTATCCCCATTCATCTGTTTAGCCCAGAAATAAGTTTTACACCTTTAAGACTGGTTCCGAGAGCGAAGAGGGGGAAGAGAAGAAGCGTGCAGTTTGTTTTCAGAAACTGCACTCACTCCTCCACATTCCTGCTCCTGGACTGTGGTGTCTGCAGACGGGCAGATGGCGGGACAGTTAGTTTTTAGCTAGCTGAGACAGAGAAGTTCCCTGGACTGCGGTTTTTCTTTTTCTTGGAACTGTTTAAACCTGCTCTGGACTGAACACCCAGAAGAGGACCAGGAGCTCNAGCTGAATAGTATCCCCATTCATCTGTTTAGC
>VZSE01012066.1:0-18269 GCA_013398275.1 Promerops cafer
TGGGACAAATACAGGGCTTTGGGGACAAGAATAGGGGTCTGGGGACAAAAAGAAGTTTTGGGGAAATAATGAGGGGTTTAGGGAGAAAAAATAGAGGGTTTGGGGAAAAAATAGGGGCTTGAGACAAAAATAGAGGTTTGGGGGGGGAAGTAAGGGTTTAGGGATATAAGTAGGGTTTGGGGGACAAAAAAGGGGGTTTGGAATTTACCCAAATGATGGGGGAAGGAGATGGCAGTGTGAGGAGCCAGTAGGAGTATGGAAAAGGGGGATATGCCCAGTGATCCATTGGTCCATGTCATCCCCCCAAAAGCAGAGGTGGATCCCCTCCATCTCAGCCCCTGCGCATGGGGATGCTGTGTCCCTGCCCTGGGCCAGCCCAGCCTCCTGTCTCCGCAGCTTTCTGCCTTCCAAAATGCAGGGTCTGCTTCTTTTGGTCCCCCCAAAAAGCCCCTCTGGGGCTGCGTGGGCAGGAGGGGACAACCGGTGTGATTCCCAAACCCCGGGGGCCCTGGGGGTCCAGGTTTGTTGAGGTTGGTGTGACCACTCAGCCTCATCCTCGTGGGAACACGGAAGCCGAACACGTCCGAGCCCAAATCTGCTGGATTTCCCCCCACTGGGAGTCACGTCCCAGCTCCGTGTGCTCGCGTGGCTCCGTGAGCCGCTAAACCGGTGCCGTGTCCAAAATAATCCCACGGTGCTGCGCATCTGCTCGCCGGCAGTGTCGGCAGGGACATCCTCTCCCGGGGGCGGCCGGCTCCGGACGCGCCTTTTGGCTGCGCCTGCAGGGATCGGCCATCATCCAGCCCGCTACCAAACCCTCCTCCGTCTGCTTCCCACCACCTGCGAAGGTAGCTCCGCCTGGAGCCGGAGGATGCTCTCCCGCCTGGCTGCCTCGCCGCTCCATCCCTTGTCACTCCACGGGAATGTTTCTGGCTTTATTTGTTATTTTCCCCCCTGTGCGGCAGCAGAAATCAGGGCAGGCGGGGAAGAGGAGGAGGAGGAGGAGGAGGCAGGGAGCTATTTCAGGGAGCTGCTGTTATCTGCTGCACGTTAATCCCCAGCTGGTGGGGGGAAGGTTTTCCCTGAGTGCTTTTCTGGGAGGGCATATATTAAACATTGAAAAGCAAAGCGAGGAAGAAGAGGATTAGCAGGAGAGAGAGAGGAAGCTGGCTGCTGGCTTTGCTCGGGTTATCCATCTGCTCCACTTTTATGGATGCAGCAGTGTGAGCAATATCACTCGGGATTTTTTTGTGTTGCGTTTTTTCCCCTCCTTGCTCTCTCCACCCCTTTCTCTCTTCCCTCTCAGAGATCTGTGTGCCGAGCTGCTTTTCCATCACCCTGGAAATCCCCTCGCTCCCCATCCTCCAGGTTGTGCCGTAGCTGAGCTGTTGGGATAATGGAGCTCCAGGCTGTGGTATCCACGCTGGAAAGCGGGGAGCAGGACACGGTTCTCAAGGTGCTCCAGGTCTACAACCAAGAGGTGAGTGAGCATCAATCCCTCTCTCAGCTCAGGGATTCCTAAAAAAATTACTATCCAGATCCCAAGTAAAACCTGGCCGGGAAATGAGTCAGTGTGAGGACTGAATAGGAGGAGCTTTTATGTTAAGGCAGTTTTGGAGGTGCTGAGAGAGTCCAGGTGAAATGATGTTGGGATTTGCAAGTCAAAAGATGATTAGAGGTGACTGCTGGGATCTCATATGGGCACGTCTCTGAAAGCAGTAAATAATGAACATAGAATATCAAACCCCAATGATCTGGAAGCAGAGATGGGAGTAAAGTAGGAAAAAATTATCTGTGGTGATAAATCTCTGCTTGGAGAAAGGAGACTGAGGGGACACCTCAGCCGTTTACAGCTTCCTCCTGAGGGGCAGCGGAGGGGCAGCTCCAATCTCTGCTCTCTGTGACCAGTGACAGGACCCAAGGGAGCAGCTGGAGAGGTTTAGGTTGGATATTAGGAAAAGGTTCTTCCCCCAGAGGGGGGTTGGGCACTGAGCAGGCTCCCCAGGGAATGGGCACATCCCCAAAACTGCCAGAGCTCCAGAAACGTTTGGACAATGCTCTCAGGCATAGGGTGCAGGGCCAGGAGCTGGACTGAATGGATCCTGTGGATTCCTTGCAGCTCAGGATATTCTGTGGCTCTGTGAAATCCCGTTTGAAACAGACTCTGGTTGTCAGGGAAATTTCCTTCGGAGGTTTCCCCTGAGAGGGGCTGGCCCTGTGGATCACTCTGACTCACTCTGCACCAGGCTGGAGTAGGTGGAAGCCAGCAGGGAAAACCTGAGGAATATTTTGCAAGAGTGTGTGAGAGAGAGAGTGTGTGGAACTATTCCTAACAGTCGGATTTGGAATGGGGAAATATTGGCCAAGAAGGAGCAGGTGTCTCTTAAGGACAGCACTGAGGATTAACAGCACCAGCAGCAGGTGCAGCGCCGGCATCCTCGGGGTGCAAACAGTGCCTGTGTGTGCCCAAACCATGATATTTCCTGTTGGATTCTCCCAGCTGGGTCCTTCCTGGGGTATCGAGCCTAGGGAACTGGAACCAAGGGTTTGCTGGCCCGTCTGGAGGAAATGGAGCAGTCAAAGAGGATTATGAAACTGCAGATAAACCTGGCACGGCCTGGCATTGCTTCTGCTGCAAGACTGATGGTTCTGTATCCTTTTCCTGGGGATTTGTTTTAATTCATTGTTGTGCACACAGTTTTTGCTTGCTGGGAATATATTACAGCTAAAGCAAAACCCCAGGTGTGGCCAAAATATCCCCAAATGGGATTACAGCTCAAAAAGAGGATGTGCTGAGGGAAGAACAAGCAGCCTGCTTGTGGAACACAGCGGTGCCAGGACTGAGCCATCAGCTCCTGGTGATGTGGATGGATCAGCTCGTGGAGCTCACACACAGCCTTGGCTGGAGTACACCTGTCCTGCCCCCACACCTGGGGCTGCTCCAGGCACTGTGTCCATCTCTGCTTCCAGGTTGGACAGAACCAGTTCCATCCCTGGGCTCTCGGTGACTGCACACACATAATCAGTGTTTTATGGATTTTAAACGTTTTTGTTCTCCAAGCTGGGATCAAACGCTCTCTTGGTATGAACAAGGATTGCCTCAATCACTGGGAAGTGCTGCTTCTCCCAAGGCACCTGTGGTCTCCCGTGCTCTCCAGTTCCATGGGAGCAGGTTTGGTCAGGAAGGAGACTGTCAGTGAAGAACAAACAAAATAGCAAGAGAAACACAATGAGTGGAGATCAGGAGTGTTTGTTAGCATGGGGACAGGATGGAGTGTGGAGATCAAGTCCCTTGTGTTTAAAGAACGACCTGGACAACCACGAGGATCCATTCCCATGTACCAAGGAGACAGGACTTCTTTTGGTCAGGAAAAGGAATAATAAATATCAAGGGGAGAGGTGTAGGCACAGCTCAGTGGTATCGCTGAGCAGGGGAATTACCGGCTCTTATGGGATATTGGGATTGGGATGACTACCCACTGTGCTGCTGCAGTATTTAAACTAAATCCATCTGTCAGCTGGCCTGTGGCATTCCACTGGTGCTGTGGACCCAGGGGTGATGCCTGTAATGTGGCGGGGGACTGTCAGGAGATGGTGTGTTTGCTGTTGCAGCATGTTTTGGACCCAGTGCTTTCCAGCTGAATGGCTCTGCCCTGGTCCCATGGAGTTTTAACCTGTTCCTTTTTCTGATTGATTTTGTTTTTCCCGCAGAAATCTCAGTGCTTCATCTTCGAGGATGAGGAGCGGGAAGAGAGGAAGGTAGGCACACACTGCTTGCTGTCCTCCTCTGGTCAGTGTGTAAATCTGCTGCTCTGCACTCATGTCCAGCTAAGCAGCTCCCACAGGAGAAGAAATGAGAATTTTCCATTAACTTGGTTAGGGAATGGTGTGCTTGGAGTGTCTGGCTCCATTTTTTCCATCAGTATTTGGTGGGTTTGGATATAGGTCGGCATCCATCCGACACTAGCAATGGTTCCATGATCCATATAGTCCCAGCTGTGGATGTGACCTCTGATGCCTCTGGACAGGGATCACAGCAGTGCTGGCTCCGGGCTAAGAAGAGGGGCTCTGCTGGGAGCCAGCAGCAGGATTTGCCAGGAGCTGTGTATTAGCAAATCCTTTGAGCTGGTGTAATCTGGCACTTGGATGGAAGGAACACTCTGCCTGCTCATTCCTGCTCTTGCAGCTCTTCGTGCCAGGGCAGGCCTCAGCCTGGCTGTTCTGCCATAAGAATGACTGTTTCCCCTGGATTATTTTCCAGCTGGCTCAGTTCTGTGGTCAGTTCACTGGTGGGTGGTGCCAATGCCTGTGTTAGCACAGGAAGTGCAGGCCAGGCGACCTGGGTGGAGAGCGGGACCTCCTTTGGCTGTGCCAGGGCCAGCTGCTGCCACGTGGAGCGTTCCAGGCACAGCCTGAAACGTGAGACTGGATCTGATGAGATCTGAGCTCTTTGCCTTGCACTGACCTGCTGTTTGAGCTGGGACAGTCACACAGGACGTGGCTTCAGGCACAAGTGTCCCACTTTTGGGGTGTATGCCATGAAATATGAGATGAGAATCACCACTAGTTCCTGGTGCTTGGGTGTTCAGATGGTTCAGCTTCAGGCACACACCCCGAGATCTCTTTCCCCCGAGCCAGCCTGAGGCTTTGGTTGCTGGAATTGTATCTGAAACTTTGTCTCCCTGTGAGGAAGAAGAGGAACAGCTGTACTTCATCATTTCCCCAGTATGTGAGTGTTGGGCACACCATGAGCCTCACGTTAAGGACCGAAGTTCCGTTTTTCTTCATTCCTTCCCTCAGTAGTTTCATTTCACCAGGGGAGAGTCAGGTTGGATATCAGGAGGAATTTCTTCATGGAAGGGGGGGTCAGGCATTAGAAGGGGCTGCCCAGGGAGGTAGTGCAGTCATCATCCATCTCTGGAGGAGTTCAAGGAACGACTGGATGTGGCATTCCATGCTCTGGTCTGGTTGTGAAGGTGCTGATTAATCACAGGTTGGACTTGATGGTCTTGGAGGTCTTTTCCAACCTGGATGATTATGATTAATGACTAATTCTTATGATTAATGATTCCAACCTTAATGATTCTCTGATTATTTCGAAGCGTAACCAATGGGGCTGTGAAGCCGGTTACAAACCTCATTTTTTGGGTTCTTTCACTCTTGTAACATCACAGAAAAAGCCGTGCTCTGAGCTTTGTTGTGTTTGAAGTCTGGTGGGCTCCCCCAGCAGTGTGTGTGGGTCACTGGTGTGACGTGAAGTGTTGCCACACGTGGTTCAGCCTGAGCTGCCCGTGTCTGTGAGGCCTTACCTGTGCTCTTGTGCTGCTTCGTGTCTCACCGTTCCCCATGAGCTTTGCAGCTCCCGTGAATTGTGTTAGTGGGGCTCTGCCAGTCTGTACCCATGGAAGATCTGGGCCAGTAGGTCTCCAGACAGCACTGAAATTAAGGAGGTACTGCTTATTTGAATCTCCTGAGGTCTCTTCACCTCTTTTCCCAAGGCATCAGGTGCTCTCCTCACCTCCCTTGGGTCTTGTGTCCCTCCCTTGTGCAGTGGGCAGGTTGGCCTGTCAGCTTGAACCATCGTCACCAGGGCAGGGCTACAACAGTGACCTGTTTGTGCTCTCCCTTTGCACCCAATACCCTCTGCCAGACATTTTTTCCTGGTTGTTCTTGCCCAGACTGGTCAGGATCAATGCCAGAGCCAGGCATTTCCTTAGCGCTGTCAAGTGCACACCTGAGCAGGCCGAGTTTGCAGTGCTGTTGTCCAGGGCAGAGCATGCCAGGGCTGTAGGGAGCACTGGGAAGTGTCAGTATCCAAGGCATTGCTTATTTCCAACTGTACAGAAAATGGCCCGGCTGCTGATCAAGTTCTTGGAGAGGGAGCTGCAGCCATCCTGCCAGGTCACCTGCCTGGAGAGCATCCGCATCCTGTCCCGGGACAAGCACTGCCTCGACCCTTTCACCACCAAGGAAGGCCTGAAGACCCTCTCCAGGCACGCCGGCATCGATTACTCGGAGGAGCTCATCAGGGAGGTCCCAGACTTGGATGTGATCCTGGAATCCCTGAAATGCCTGTGCAACATTGTGTTCAGCAGCGCCATGGCGCAGGAGCTGACGGCAGAGGGGCGGCTGGTGGTGGGGCTGGCCCGGCGCATCAAGCTCTACAACGAGCGGAGTCTTCCTCACGACATCAAGTTCTTCGACCTGCGCCTGCTGTTCCTGCTGACAGCCCTCAGGGTGGACATCCGGCAGCAGCTCGCCCAGGAGCTCCGGGGAGTCAGCCTCATGACAGACACCCTGGAGCTGACCCTCGGGGTCAAGTGGTTGGACCCCTACGAAGTTGCCACCGAGGAGGGACTTCTCCCACCTTTGCCTCGGCAGGAGACAGAGCGAGCCATGGAGATCCTCAAAGTGCTCTTCAACATCACCTTTGATTCCAGCAAGAGGGAGGTGGACGAGGTGAGCTCCTTGGGCCTGTGGCATTCATGCATCTCCGAGCTCTGGCTTTGCAGATTTTTTCCTCCCTTGCATTTTCTCGTGTCCCAGACTGGTCCTTGTGCACCCTCAGGGTGGTGAGGGACTCGGGTGTCCTTAGGGCACTGCTTCTGTCCAGTGCAGTATTATCCCTTACTTTGCCTGTGCTTTTAGAGCATTCCCAAATGGAGAATTGAGAGTCTGCTTTCCCTGGAATGCCCTGCAGTCCATGATCAGGCTGCTGGAGGGGGAACTAGGCTGCAGGCTCTGGGGTGTGTGGGATCCCCTTTGCTGATCGAGGTGTTCCTTTCTCCATGTTGGGGCCAGGAAGATGCTGCTTTGTACAGGCACTTGGGTGCCCTCCTGCGCCACTGCCTCATGATCTCTGCCGACGGCGAGGACCGCACCGAGGAGTTCCACAGGTCTGTGTTGGGAAGAGTTTCACCTGGAGCTTCCCCAGCTCCCCCAGGCACATCCTGCCTGAGCTTGAGCGAGGGACCCTGCAGGGAGGGACCCTGCTGACCAGCAGCTCTTGGGTTTAGCCCCGGGGGGTCCCTCACACTGCTGGAACTCAGAAACAGCCTTTCCTGCCCTGGGAATGCCATGTGGGAATTCCATGGCCTCCTGGCCCCTGAGATCTTGTTCCATGTCCTGTCCTAACGGTGACATCCACCTCAGTGGGCAACTGGCCAGAGAAGAAGTGTGCTGCTTTAAAAGGTCCATGAGGTGGCCTTAATTAGTCTTAAGCCATGCTGAGAAATTGGCTGTGTCATGTTGCCAAGCATTATTGGTGCAGGGGTTTCAGCTTGGAGCAGGTGACATCACCCTGTCCCCAAGAATACGTAGTTGGGGGGATCCCAAGCAGCGCTGGTGTGGAACATCAGGATTAGGAGTGACACAGGAGACCCCAGAGACAGACCTTGGACCACCCAGATTGGTCCTGCTTGGTTCTGTGTCAAGATCTATGGGTTCTCAGATGTCACTAAAGTATCTTTGGATTCTCAGCATATAGTTAGCTGCCCAAAAAGCATCTTAAGTTATCCCCTTTCAGTGGTGTGAGGAGCTTGAGATGTTCCAGGAAAACTTGGATCGCAGGGTCCTCACACTCCTGCAAGTTAATGATGGGCCTTCATTTCTGCAGAGCTGAAGAACTTCTGTGAGCAAAGCTCCATCACTGTGTGTTCACTTCTCTTCCCTTTCACACGTGCAGCCACACGGTCAACCTGCTGGGCAACCTGCCCCTGAAGTGTCTGGATGTGCTCCTGACTCCCAAAGTGCGGCCGGGCTCGCTGGAGTACATGGGCGTCAACATGGATGCGGTCAGCATCCTCCTGGACTTCCTGGAGCGGCGCCTGGACAGGGTGAGCGGTGAGGCTGCTTCTTCCCACAGGTTCAGGGCACCTTTCCCTCAGCCTGGAAGAGCCTGGCGGGAGCAGCACGCTTGGTTTGAAGTTAGCCCTTTGTAGGAGGGACAGCTTCTGGCAGGGCTGTGGTTCGTGGGACTAAACCAACATCCCTGAACTGGGAAGGTGACTGCCATTGCTTTGAGGGCTGCAGGCAGTGAGATTAGTGGGAGAGTGGATGATCAGCTGATAATTTACTGGGTGATTGACAAATCAGCCCTGTTTCACTCAGCAGTGATCCACTGGGCAGTTCTGGAAACCTGAGTTTGTGTTATTTTCAAGCTGACTACAGTTTTCAGCCTCTGGAGTTGTTCCAAAGGGCCTCCAGATTTTACCACTGCACTTCTCTGCCCTGGATGCCCTGTTCAAATATTTCTGGCACTGCCTGTGCCACAGCAAGTGGTGTGGGGAGGAAGGAGGCACTGAATGCCTGTGGCAGAGGTTGGGAAGCTCCGTGTCCATCCATCTCCCTGATGGTCTGTGCTTGTGTTCTCCAGCATGAGCCAGACAAGCTGAGCTCAGCATGATTGACATGCTGCTCCTTCTGGGGATGTTTCTGCAGGGCCACAAGCTGAAGGAGAGCTTGACCCCTGTGCTGAACCTGCTGACAGAGAGTGCCCGAGTCCACCGGCAGACCAGGAAGTTCCTGAAGGCCAGGGTATGCTGTGCTCAGCCCCACGTTCAGGGGTGCTGCCCTGAGGGGAGGGGAGGCGAGCAAAGCCCTGCTAGTGGCCACCCTCCAGACACCTCTTTGGTGCGTGGCTGAGGCCTTTGGTACCCACAGTGACCTGTCACCCTCGCCGTGGCCCTGCAGGTGCTGCCGCCGCTGCGGGACGTGCGGAACCGGCCGGAGGTGGGCAATTCCCTGCGGAACAAGCTGGTGAGGCTCATGACGCACATCGACACCGACGTCAAGCACTGCGCCGCCGAGTTCCTCTTCGTGCTCTGCAAGGAGAGTGGTGAGTCCTGGGGGGCTTCCACAGGGAGACCCTGAGACTGGGACCCTCTGCAGGGCTTCTGCCTTCCCTCGGGACAGCCCCGCTGAGTGGGGAAAGGGTGAGAGCTCCAGGAGGTGGTGTCTCTCAGGCCAGCGGTGAGGGACAAGCTGTGCTGGAGGACACCCCAGCACCCTGCACA
Organism: Promerops cafer; assembly: GCA_013398275.1. NCBI lineage: Eukaryota > Metazoa > Chordata > Aves > Passeriformes > Nectariniidae > Promerops > Promerops cafer. The sequence continues at coordinate 9,015 of VZSE01012066.1, forward strand.
CAGCCTGGCCCACGTTCAACTCGCACGCACGGGCCTTGCTCCCTGTCAGCACCTCTGTGTCTCCATGGCCTGGAGACATGGCAAAGCCGTGCTGCTGGGGCTGGTGGGAGCACGGGGCTGGAGGCAGAGGGGAGCACAGGGTGGTCTGTGTCCCTTCTCCCGGCAGTGTCCCGGTTTGTGAAGTACACGGGCTACGGGAACGCCGCGGGGCTGCTGGCGGCACGGGGCCTCATGGCTGGCGGCCGGGAAGAGGGGGAGTACTCGGAGGATGAAGACACGGACACGGAGGAGTACAAAGAGGCAAAGCCCAAGTAAAGAGATCTGCTCCCCCTCTAGAGCTCCCCTTCTCCCACACCTTCCTCCCGCTCCTGCTTTATCCCTCTTCATCCCTCTTCATGCGCCTGGTCTCATCTCCCTCTTCTGCTCTTCCATGTGCAGCAGGGATGGAAATGCCCGTTTTTCCTATCCCTCTCCAGAGCTCAGTGTTGCTACACCCAGCTGGTGTTTGATTCCTCTTTTTCCCTTCCCTCTCTTTTTTTTTTCATTTCCTTTCTCTCTCCTTTTGTCTGCAGTGGGTGGTATCCTGAGGATAGGGGGTCCAGGCCTGTGCCCACCCATGCATTCCTCACACACTGTTCAGTGTCCCTGCAGGTTGGGTTTGTTGGGATTTTCTCCATTAGCTTTTGTCTCCTGCCTTGAGGAGAGGGGGGAAATGTCGCCCGCCCTCATGTACCTCATTTTCAGTGGCACTGTGGCATTGGCAGGAGGGGATGTTAGAGAAAAGGACGTAGGTCACAATCCCTAGTAGCACTGTGATAGCACTTGGGGCTCAGGGCATGAGCAGCAGTGACAGCCAGTCCTGCTATGCCATTCCTCTGCTCCATGAGGCTCAGAAGGATTCCAAGCCCTTTGTCACCTGCTGTCCCCCTCCTGAGCCCTGGCCTCACTGCTCTCTCTGCAGCATCAACCCTGTGACGGGACGTGTAGAGGAGAAGCTGCCCAACCCCATGGAAGGGATGACGGAGGAGCAGAAGGAGCATGAAGCCATGAAATTGGTCAACATGTTTGACAAGTTGTCCAGGTACTGGGACATGGTGTGTGTTGGGGGGTACATCTGTCACAAACCTTCCTTGGGCTGCGTTCCCAAGGCCTGAAGGGATCTAGGAGCAGGAGTGGCAGGGGATATGTGGGGAAACTCTTCCCTCAGCATGGCTCCATGACGTGCAAGGGAAGCACTGCCAGCTCCTCCAGCTTTGGCATGATGGGACACTGGGGAATTCCTTGCTGTGCCTGCGCTGTTCCCAAACACCTGCTGCTCGCCAGCTTTGTCCAGGTGCTTGGGAAGGACAGCAGCCTCTGTCCTGGCAATGCTGCTCAGGGGGAAGCAGCATTTTGGGGACAGATGGCGGGTACAGATGGCAGCCAGTGCCACCAGCTGCTTTCCCTGTTGGAGTGTTTTCTTCTGTTAGCTCTGACCCAGAGGAGCCCAGCTGAGTTCAGGCTTTCAAGAGCAGGAGGGAAGTCCATCCTATGTTGGGAGGGAGAGGAACATAGACCCTGGGAATGCTGAACCACACAGAACAGGACTCTGGAAAGGAGCCTCTTCCAGGGAATAGGATTGTGCTTCCAGGCCATTGCTTTGCCACGCTGGAAGTTTTAGGGCTGGGACTGTCCCCACTTCTCAGAAGGGATCTTTAGTGGTGCTGGGGGTGTTCCAGGCCATTTCCACAAGCCCCGCTTTGCTGCCGTATTCCCGGTCTGTTCCCATGCTCTGCTGCAGCTCTGCCTTACCTTCCCCCTCTCCTCCTGGCTGCAGGGAGAAGGTGATCCAGCCCATGGGCATCACTCCGAGCGGCAACCTGGCGCCCATGGAGAACGCCATCCGCAACATCGCCGACGAGCGCTCGTCCTCCGACTCGGACCTGGGGCTCGACTGAGCCGGCTCCCGCCCCAGCCACGGAGGGCCGGGCTCCAGCCGCTCTCCCTCGGAACTGGTGCTGCACCCAGGGGCTGGCACTGCGCCAGGACTCTCCCTGTGGGATCCGGATCCAGCCTGGACCCCTCACAGCCCACCACCTGGAACATCTGCCTCCTTCCCAGCTCCATAGCCACCTCTCCTCCCAGAGGTCTCCATGACCTGGCTCCATCTCGGTCTCTCCTGTCAGCAGCCTTGAGGATTTCACACTCCAAATTGCTTCCAGGACTCTCCAGTAGGATTTTTGGTTTTTAAGTGTGTGCTGTTTGGGAAGAAGGGTCAGGGGGAGGCTCTTCCTGCCACTTCATCAGGGTTCAGTGATGCACAGAGCCTCCTGTGTGCGCGTGGCTGTGTGTGTGCCCGGCCCCAGAGTGGGGGCTGCTCCCCAGGAATGCTGTGGGAAGCGGGGCTGCCAGAGAGGGGTGTGGGCCTCCAGTGGGAGTGGGATCCACAGGGCATGGTGCAGGCGGCTGTATCCGTGTCTGTGCACACCCAGAATGTGTGGGTGAGCAGAGCAGAGCCGGTGAGGCCTTGGAAGCTTCCAGCATTCCATTGGCCACAGGAGAGAGTGTGCAGGCAGCTGCCAGGAACGCTCCGATGTCCCTTCCCTGGCACTGGGCACTGTCCCTGTCACCACCCAGCTGGGTTTGGGCATTCGCCTCTCCCCACCTCCCTTTCCAGACGAAAGGCCAATACCTGTGCTCTGTCCTTGGTTCCTCCTTGCTGTCCCCAAGGTGGCTGTGTCCCCCAGGGGCTGCTGTCGGGCCTGGTGTAGATTTGTCTTTATTTTTATTCCTGTTTTCTTTGGAAAGAAAATTTTACCATTTCTCGTGTATCCGAGTTCCCAAACCTCCCGTCACGAGTAGGAATGCACAAGTGACGCTAGAATAAAGCCAACCTGACACGTGGGAGTGTGGCCGTGATTCCTCTGAGCAAAGAAATCCCTGTGGCTGTCCCTGTGGCAGAGAATCCTAGGTGTTCCTGCCCATGTGTCCTTAGGAGCTGGGGGTGTTCCTGAGCATGGTCTAGGGGTGAAAAGCTGGAGGGGTGCTTTGCTTGGTGTTCCAGTTTCCACTGCTGAGGCCCTTTGAGTGCTGTGTCCAGCTCTGGGCCACTCATGGCAAGGAGGTTATTGAGGGGCTGAAGTATGTCCAAGGAAGGGAGTGGAGCTGGGGAAGGGTCTGGAGCACAAGGAGCTGAGGGAGCTCAGCCTGGAGAAAAAGAGGGTCAGGAGGGACTTTCTGGCTCTCCACAACTCCCTGACAGGAGGGTGCAGCTCCCAGGGAACAGGAGATGGGACAAGAGGAAATGGCCTCAAGCACTGCCAGGGGTGTTTCAGGTTGAACGTCAGGGAGAGTTTCCTCATGGAAAGGGCTGTGAGGCATTGGAAAGGGCTACCCAGGGAGGTGGTGGAGTCCCCATCCCTGCAGGTGTCCAGGGAAGGCCTGGACATGGTACTCAGTGCTCTGGGCTGGTGACAAGGTGGGGATCAATCACAGGTTGGACTCGATGATTTTGGAGGTCTTTCCCAAACTGGATGATTCTGAATTTCTGTTTAGCCCCTGACTGATCCCCAAGTGCCATTCCAGGCTGCTGGGCTGGGGACAGCCGTGCTCTGTCACAGTGTGAGCTTTTAGGCCAATTGCATCTCCCTCTTTTCTTTTCAAACTAGCAAAAAAACCACCCCCAGCCCTTCTGTGTGCAGACACAGACCCCGATCCCTTCCCAGCTGTTGAAGCTTTCCCAAGCTTTATGTGCAAAAGGAAAAGGGGGGGTTTGGTGTTTTTAATGCAGCTGCTTCTGATATTGTTTCAATTTTCCAGAGTGCTTAAATCCCTAAGAACAGCTGCCAGGCCTGGCCTGGAATGCCCTGGAGCAGGGGCTGAGCTTGGCACTGGGCGTTTTGGGTGGAGGTGTTCATAGAATCATGGAACTCTGTTTTGGGGGGCAGCAGGGCATGGTTAAAAACTAAGTCCCCACCATTGCCAGTGTGGATGTGCATTGTGCATTGTGTTGTGGCAGGTGTGGGACAGAGCAGGACGTGGCTGCAGCCCTGTGACACTGCCACCCCCCAGGATGGCATCTACATCAGGGAAAGGCACTTGTGGGAGGGAGAAAAAGGGGGAAAAAAGGTACTAAAAAGCAGGTGAAAGAAGCAGTGGGGGGGACAGAAGGTGTGACTTTACAGAAAACTCTTCAGGTGACATCCAGAAACAAATTATGTCTCTTTATTATTAAATAACTAACACTCCAGTGATTCAGAAATTCCCCAGCAGCTTGAGCTGGAATGGGAATGGGGGAAGCCCCCCCACCCTTGGCTTGTCCCCTGCTCAGCAGAGATTTCATGGAAGACTAAACACAGCCTGCAGCAGCTGAGGATCATGGCCAAGGGAACAGTGGCTGGGGAGGAGCTGTGACAGGAACTGGATGCTCAGCCCGGTGGGAGCTGGAAAACACTCTCCAGTCTGTCCTGGCCTGACCTTCATGGTGTTCCAGCTCCTGCTCCATGGGACCAGTGCCTCTGAGGGGCTCTGGGATGGATGGCTCAGAAGGAGGGAGATCCAAACACCAACTACAGACGCAGAGCTCATCGGATGTGCTGGTGTGAGCCCCCAGCCCCTCGGACACTTGCTGGTGACACTCATGGTTGGATGTCCTCAAGTGACGTGCTGAGGGGTGACGGGAGCACCCTCCTACTTGTCCTTGGCATCCAGCTGGAAACAGAGACCACAGTGCTTGCCAGGGAGCATCAAACATTCCAGCCCCAGCACCATCCCCCCAGGTTTCACAGAATCCAGGAGTCCCGGGATGGTTTGGCTTGGAAGGGACCTTAAAGCTCATCCAGTGCCACCCCTGGCCATGGACAGGGACACTTTCCACTAGGCCAGGTTGCTCCAAGCAACTGGTTTTCCTCCATCACTGTTGCATCAGCGTTATCCCTCAGGGATTCAGAGCAGCACAAGCATCAAGCCAAGGGCTGGCTGGTCCCCAAAATGTTGGTACTGAAAAATCAAAAAACCTGCTCATTCCTGCCACATAATCTGAGGGAAGTAAGGACAACCTGGATGTTACAACTGGAATCTTGAAGCCAGATTTTATGAAGTCACGTTTGGACAATGTATGCCTAAGAAATACAGCTGTGTTTGATGTCAGATGTGGGAAAAAACCTCCCAGTGATCTAAAGGAATGTAGTAATTAACATCAGCACTGAGCTCTGGGTAATTATGAACTTGTTCTCCTGCAATTTCTCAATCCTGAAGATCCCAGAAGGTTACAGATGTGAGAATGGTGGGGAAAAGAAGTCAACTTAAGGATTCATCACTGCCAAGTGCAGCAGGAGCAGGAACCCCACTCCCTGTCTGGCCACGGCAGCACTGGTTGGGTCTCAGCACAACTGGAGCCTCCCTTTCCTCTCTCCTACTGCTTACTGCTCCAGAGGAACCTCTGGAAGTGGAAGCACGGCCATGAAGGGACTGTAGGGAGCGAGGGTTTCCAGCCCCTCCCAGCCGAGGGAAGTGCTGCCTGCAGAACATCCCAGTTGTGTGCTGAGGCTCTGCTGCCTCGCAGCCAGCACTGCTGGCTCCCACCCCCCGGAATCTGCACCTCCAGCTACAGCTACAGGCTGTGTCTGAGAACAAATCACACACCAGGTGACATAACTGGAAGCTTTTCAGTCCCTGAGAGGGATCACTGCCCAAATCCTGTCCTTTTCCATGTTCCTAATTCATCTGGGACTGGCAGATCCATGTCTTCCTGTGAACCACAGACACATTCAGCCCACAGCACTCTGCCCTGGCACATTGCTTGGGAAACAGCACTCAGGTTTGGGTTGGATTGGGGGTTTTTTTGCACTTTTCTGTGCAATGTGACCCCAGCAAGCACAAACCCACTCCCCTGCATAACTCCAGCACAGGGAATGCAGGGGCTGAGGGGGGAGCTAGGGGTCTGAGCCTTTTCCCACCTTTTTTTTCTCCTTCTGGATCAGCGTTTGCATCTCATCGTTCCAGCCCAGCAGCTCCACCAGCTTCTCGACGCCGCCGACCACGTCCCCGAGCTGGGCCACGTCGTTGTGGCGCTGCTGCCACGCGAAGGGGCCCACGAGCTCCCGGTTGATGAGGACCCGGGGCACGGAGCTGCGCACGGCTCCGGCCAGGCTGGCAAAGGGCTCCACCTGAGGGGGAACCGAGGGGGCACAGGGACAGTCACCCTGCCAGGGGCACCAGTTCCCAGCACTCTTGGCTTGGAACCGCTCAGCCCCCCCGGCTCTGAACAGGTCACGGTGTCACCAGTTACCTGGTGGCCTTTCCTCAGCTCTCCAGGTGCCCACCTGGTTTTCAGAGGGTCTCTCAGAGCACCTCCACCCTATTTCTTACCCTTCCACCTCAAATTTCACCTCCCTAACCCATTTTCTTGCCTTCTCCTCTAAGCCCTCTCTCCCCTCTGGAGTCCCTTCAGGCCCTGTTTTCCATATGACTTTTTCCCAGGGGTTTGCCTTATTCCCAGACCTCCAGGGATGTGCCGATGACGAAGAGCAGGTCTGCCATGGGGAAGTCTGTGAGGTGCAGGAGGAAGCGCTGCGGGAGCTGCTCGCCGAAGAACACGATGTCAGGCTTGACGATGCCAGTGCAGACAGGGCAGCGAGGGATCCTGTCCCCCATGACATCTCCCTGAAGGGAGAGACCCCAAAACTGCCTGTCACAGGGCTTCAGAACCACCACGTGTCCTCAGAGCAACACCCAACCCCAGACCTGGTCCCCCCCATAAACCTCTTGTCCCCAAGGGCAAAAGAACAGGTTTGGACCTGTCATTACTATAGTAATTAATGCCTCCTTGTGTTAACTGTGTTGATGCCCAGCTGGGCCCACTCACCCTGAAGTCCTCTCCGGGGAAGTTCCTCTGACACACCGTACAGGTGGCAGTGGCAAAGGTGCCATGGGCTTCCACCAGCCTGTCAGGAGGGATCCCAGCCACTGGAATAGAATGTGTGGGAAAGGACTGAGCCAGAGCCTCCCTGTGTGCATCTCCCCAATCCTGCTTCTCCCCTCAACCCCTGAAGATGGGAAGAGGGAGCTCACCTCTCTCCAGCCCGTCGATGTTCTGGGTGTAGAGGCGCAGGAGCAGCCCCTTGTCGTGCAGCAGCCGGAGGAAATAGTGGGCGGAATTGGGGCGGTAGTTGCCAGGATAGAGCTCCTTGGCCAGGGTGAAGAAGGGCTTGGGGTTGACGAAGAAATAGCCCAGCTCAAAGATGGCCTCGGGGTAGGGGATGTCGTACTGCTCCAGGTTGCTGTACAGGCCACTCCCGGGGGACCTGTGGTGACAGGGAGCAGCTGAGAGGGGCTGCAGTGGGACCCGGGCTGGAGACAGAATCCCAGGATCAACGAGGTTGGAAAAGACCTCCAAGACCATCAACCTGTCCAACCTGTGATGCATCATCATCTTGTCAACAAGAGCACTGCGTGCCGCATCCGGTCGTTCCTCGGACACCTCCAGGGATGGTGACTCCCACACCTCCCTGGGCAGCCCCATCCAGTGTTTAATCACCCCTTCCATGGACAAGACCTCAGCCCTCCAAGGACACAGAGGATGGAGGCATCACCTGAAGTCCGGGATGCCGCTGGGTGTGCTGATCCCGGCGCCGGCCATCACCACCACGCGCCGACATTCCTTCTTCTGGAGCAGCTCGGCCACGTCCTTCAAGGTGAGCTTCTCCTTCCCCTTGTCACCTCCCCACCTGCCCAAAATGGCTCTGGCAGCTGCACTCAGACAGAAGGGCCTGGAGCCTTGGATCCTGCTCGGCACAGGGGGAAGCACAGCACTGAGAGAACTGACAGTGACTTTGGCTCACGGGGGAGAAAATCACCCAAAAATTCCACAGAAAGCTCTTCTCTGGGCAGGATTGTGCTCGGGCTTCACTAGGAGAAAGCTTGGCTGTTAGTCTGACCCAGACCCCAAAGCAGACACGTCCCTCTGCAATTCCGTATGTGGATCTAAAATACCAAATCACCAGTATTCCTGTGAGAGGGGTTTTTTGGACAGGGATGGACACAAGGCTGGACCCACTGGGAATCACCAGTTGATTTACACTCCTCTGGGATCCAGGAGACCCTGCTGTGTCCTGAGTTCAACGAGTTTCTCTCAGTGTGATGTGTCACCCTGCCCAGGTGAGCACAGACACTGTCATTTCCCTGTCCCCCCCCTTGGGCTCTGTGTCCTTGTCCAAAGGAATCACAGCCCTGTGCCCAGCTGGGCTGGGAACAGCCATTATCATCTGGGAACAGTCATTAGCAGTTCGGGAACACTCATTAGCAGCAGGGAACAGCTTCTCCCAGAAAATTAGTGCTGCTGGGCATTGTGCACAGTCCAGACCAAGCATGGGGAGAGCCAGGAGAGCTTGGCAAGCCCGAGGAGCAAGGACAGAGCTGGAAGTGTCCCTCAGGATGGTCAGCTCTGCCTTCCTTGGGATGTGACAGTTCCTTTGCAGGGACATTGCTTTCCCAGGGACATGACACTGCACTGTCTTAGCCTGCTGTCACACAGGGACGTGGCTCTGCCTTCCAAGGGACGTAACATTGCCTTCCCTGGGATGTGTGACATTGACTTCCTGGGGAGGTGCCCCTGCACTGCCTTTCCCTGCTGTCAGAGGGATGTGGCTCTGCTTTCCCAGGGATGTGACCCTGCCTTACGCTGCTGTCACAGGGACGTGACACTGCACTGCCTTTCCCTGCTGTCAGAGGGATGTGGCTCTGCTTTCCCAGGGATGTGACCCTGCCTTACGCTGCTGTCACAGGGACGTGACACTGCACTGCCTTTCCCTGCTGTCAAAAGATACGGCTCTCCCCTGTCAGACCGGGTTCCCGGGGAGCTAAACTCACAGTCTTGGAAAAATACAGATTTCTCTGGCAGATCCCTGCTCTCCGGGCTCCCAGGCCAGCCCTGGCTCACAGAGTGATTGATGTCCCTGCTGTGACGGGGACGGGACATCCTCCATCACGAGAGCACATCCCATCCCAGCACCGATTGCCATCCTCCCCTTCCCGCAGGGACGCTCCAGCCCCGCGCCGGGCATTCCCCACCTACCCCCCGGCTCCGCCGCCGGCCAGCCCCTTTCCGTCCCCGCCGTACCGGGCGGCCCGTGCCGCGCTGCCGCCGGCGCCATGGCAGGGCCCGCGCTCCCACAGGCTCCTCCAGGCTGCAAGAGAGCAGAGCGGTGCTGGGGGCGGCCCGGGGGTCCCGGGGCTCCCCCCGGCCCCGGCGCTCACCGGCCGCCAGCAGCGCCCGCG
>VZSE01012066.1:18314-39289 GCA_013398275.1 Promerops cafer
CCCGGCTCCGGCTCCGTCCGGGCCCCGCCGCCGCCATGAAGGACGTGCCGGGCTTCCTGCAGCAGAGCCAGAGCGCGGGGCCGGGCCAGGCCGCCGTGTGGCACCGCCTCGAGGAGCTCTACAACAAGAAGTGAGCGGGGACGGGGTGCGGGGGGATCGTCCGCCCCGGGTCCCGGAGCCGAGCGCGGCCGGGCCCGCCCGGCTGAGGAGCCCTCGCGGCGCCCGGCTGGACTCATGTCCCTTTAGCCGCCTCGTTTGTCGCCCGGGAGGTGACTCCGGCGGTGTTTGCCCCTGTCAGGGGGTCCCAGCCCCCGGTTCGCCCCCGATCCGCGCCCTCGTCAGTCCCTGCACGGTGCGCTCGGCCCGTCCCGAGATGTGGCACGGTTTGGCGGCGTTGGGCTCACGGGGGTGTTCTGTGTCCCTAGGCTATGGCACCAGCTCACTCTACAGGTGCTGGACTTCGTGCAGGACCCCTGCTTCGCCCAGGGAGATGGGCTTATTAAGGTGAGCGGAGTTTTCTCAGCTTCCCTGTTTTTTTGTACCAGGAAAAACTCAGCCTGTGGCTTCTGTCTTTCCTGATTCTCTTGGAGAGTTACTGACCAGGGTGGGTTCAGCTCCCGGGGAGTTTGCACTGCTGACTGTGTAGAAATTCTGCTAAAGTCAAACGTCTCGGGTTCAGAAGCTTCAAAGTGATTCTTCACTCACCTAAAATTTGGGAGTTGTGGGGAGATTTTTTTTTTTCCATTTCCTATTTTAGCAAGAGGTTTGCGAGTGTAGGATGGGTGTTCACTGGAAGAAGCTTGTGGGAATAGATTTAGATAAAATGAGCAGTTCTGGGTTCTGAACAGTGCTGAAATTTCTGTATGGATGCCCAGTTTTCTGGAAAAATCATAGAGGCCTCGAATGGTCTGGGTTGGAAGAGACCTCGAAGATCATCATGTTCCACCCTCCCTGGAAGGGATACCTTCCACTAGCCCAGTTGGCTCAGAGCCCCGTTCAGCACTTCCAGGGATGTTCAAATGAGCTGGAACAGGGAGGAAATATGGTGAGAAGCTCTGAACAGGGGTATCCTTTGCCCTCAGTGTCCTTGTTCTTGTTCCCACAGCTCTACGAGAACTTCATCAGCGAGTTTGAGCACAGGTGAGTTACTGGGGGTCACCTGGGGGGGCTTGGGGGTCACCTGGGGGGGCTTGGGGCACCCGTGCTGACTCTGAGCTGCTCCCTGCAGGGTGAACCCCCTGTCTCTGGTGGAGATTATCCTGCATGTGGTCCGGCAGATGACAGGTGCGTGTCCTCCCCTCTTCCCTGTCCTGTTACCTCTGGAAGGTGGCCAGGGATGGCTCAGTCTTGCATGGGAAGTTGTTGTGCTTCTGCTGTGTCGGGAAGGGAAAGTGCTGGCTTAAAAAGTTGAAGTAATTGTTGATCCCTGGAGTAGGAAGTCCACAGCTTCCATGGAGAGGTGGTTGGTGAGGAAAAGCCCAGCTTACCTGGCAGCAGCTGCTGCAGGTTGAGGGAACACCATACAAAACCCATATTCCAGCTGTCAGGAATCCTGTCAAAGGTGTCATGGTAGGTGAGGTTTAGCTCTATGAGAGCTGCTCATTTAAATCTATTTTTCTCTCTACTCCAGATCCCAACGTGGCCCTGACTTTTCTGGAGAAGACCCGGGAAAAGGTATGTTGGAAGTTGCTCTTGGTGTGTTTTGCCTCCAAGCAGGTCAAGAGTCACTGGCATGTGTGTCACCTGTGCTGGAGAGCAGCACCTTTCCACAGGGATTTGAATGCAGGAATATGGTCACAATGTGTCACAACAAGTGACATTTATCCAGGCCCTGGAGCACGCCTGGCTGCGGGGGGCACTCTGAACAGGTCCCTGTGTCCCTGCAGGTGAAGAGCAGCGATGAGGCCGTGATCCTGTGCAAAACAGCCATCGGGGCCCTCAAGCTCAACATCGGGGACCTGCAGGTCACCAAGGTGAGAGGTGGCCTGGGATGGGGAGTTTTGGGGTGCTGTGACATGCCTTGGTTATCCCAGCTCCCGGCCTCAAGGGGCTTGTGAGCTCAGCAGGATGTGGGAGCTGTTCACAGTGACCTGTGGTGTTGTTGCCTGAGCGAAGCACGTGGGGTTTGTCATCCTTGGCTGGTTTTGAAACCATCTTTTAAACTCAAAATGATGCTTTTCAGGCAGGGCAGCTTTGGTTCTCTTAGAGCAAGTGCAGAGGGATGGGTTTGGATGATGGAATCCTGGTTTGGGTTGGAAGGGATCTTGAAGATCACCCAGTCATGGGCAGGAACACCTTCCACTAGACCAGGTTGCTCCAGCCTGGCCTTGAACACTTCCAGGGATGGGACACCCACAGCTTCTCTGGGCAGCCTGTGCCAGGGCCTCACCGCCTGCACAGGGAAGGGTGTGGGAGTGATGGTGGCTTTGCCCGGGATGTCACTGGGGATCCCTCGGGAAGGCTGCCATCCTCAGAGCTGGGAGCTGTAAGAGCCAGGTCTTGTCCCTCCCAGGAGACCATCGAGGAGGTGGAGGAGATGCTGAACACCCTCCCCGGGGTGACATCAGTGCACAGCCGCTTCTACGACCTCTCCAGCAAGTACTACCAGACCGTGGGGAACCACGCCGCCTACTACAAGGATGCGCTGCGCTTCCTGGGCTGCATCGAGGTCAAGGACCTGCCAGGTAACTCCTCTCCAGGGGAAACCCTGCTTTCCACGCTCTGCTTCATCCCCCCAACCCAAAGAAGTGCCCTGGCTGAGGTTTGCCCTCCGTGTCATTTTGGCTGTGCTGTGGTGGATCCGAGGTCTGGCTGGACTGAGGAGTGACCCCTGAGGACCTGCTCCTGAGTTGCACTGGGGGAAGAAGGGGAATGCCCCTGCCAGGAGGACAAGTTTGTTCCAATTCCCCAAAAATCTTCACTCTAAATTCACAAAGCAGCCCTTTCTTACTGTGGTTACTGCAGGCTCCTGAATTTCAGGTGGCGTGGGGGAAGATGAGGGCTGGGAATAGTTTAATGTAGGTGAGGAAAGAGCTTAAAGTGGTGCTGTATCCAAATTATTTTTAGCTTGGTTTTTTTGTCGTCCCGGTTATTTTTGGTTAGGGTATTTTTTAACCATAGTGGTTTTGGTTTGGGTCTTTTTTTCATGCAAATTATTTTTGGTTTGTTTTTTTTTTTCCAGTATCAGAGCAGCAGGAGAGAGCCTTCACCCTGGGGCTGGCTGGGCTGCTGGGAGAAGGCGTCTACAACTTTGGGGAGCTGGTGAGTGTTGCCACATCCCTTCATCCCTGGAGCCCCAGGAGCTGGTTCTCCCCTGCTGACACCCTCCTGGCTGTCCCCTGCAGCTGATGCACCCCGTGCTGGAGTCCCTGCGCAGCACGGACCGGCAGTGGCTCATTGACACCCTCTTCGCCTTCAACAGCGGCAACGTGGAGACCTTCCAGGCCCTCAAGTCGGCCTGGGGGCAGCAGGTGAGGGCTCTGGGACTGCTGAAGGCCCAGGCTTGGGATTTCCACCTGATACTTGGAGTGTGTGGACTTTTTCTTAACCACCTTTGCCTCATTCCTGGCTCTGGAGCACTGGTACAATTCCGATCGGTGCCTAGGAGTGGTTATTCCATCTTGATACACATAATTCGTTTTCTTTTGGCTTCCCTCTGGACTGCTTCCAGTGGAAAACTGTGGTTTTCCCTCTGTTCTGGGATGTGTGAGGGAAAACAGTGATGTGGGATGTTACCTGCACTGGCTACACCAGGAATTCCTGGCATAGCAGTGGATTTGTGAGTTCAGTGGCACTTGGATTGTTTTCTGGAACCATTCCTGGCTGGTGGGTGGGCTGTGGTGACCTCCCTCCTCCTAAATGAACCCTCCCAGGGATTTATTCCTGTAAGTAAAGCTTTTCTGCCCCAGGATGGGAAGAAAATGCAATCCTGACCTGATTTGGTGCCTTTTCTACCCTCACAGCCTGACCTGGCTGCAAACGAAGCGCTCCTGCTGCAGAAGATCCAGCTGTTGTGTCTCATGGAGGTGAGCTGGGATGTGCTCAGTGTGTCTGGTCACTCACCTGCAGGAACTCCTGGATACAGGAGGTTCCCTGTGGGTTTTGCCTGTAGATGGAGCCACTGGCAGGTGCCATGAGGGAAAACACCTTGTGCTGGGCTGCTTGTTCCTAGGTCCAGGGGGGCTCCTGCATGGAGTGCCAGGACAAGGGGGAATGGCTTCTCTGACAGAAGGTTAGGTGGGATATTGGGAAGAATATCTTCACTGTGGGGGTGGGGAGGCCCTGGCACAGGTTGCCCAGAGAAGCTGTGGCTGCCCCATCCCTGGAAGTGTCCAAGGCCAGGTTGAACAGTGCTTGGAGCAGCCTGGGATAGTGGAAAATGTCCATTCCTTGTGTCCATTCCAAGGTGTCCATGGAGGAGGGGGAGAGCAGTCCTTCAGGGATGGTGTCTGGTGTATGCTCCAGGATAAAAAAAAAAGACTTTTGGAACACAGTTAAACATCTTTGTTTCCCAAGGACTGAGGGTCTTTTCCCTGATGGATAACCTGAAACAGTCCCTTCCTGGACTGGAACACTCTGTTGTCACCACACCGCACTGGTGTAAAACATTCTGGTTTGACTTATTTTGGTTAAACATGAGAAATGCAGTTGGCAGTGCAGCGTGGGACTCGGCAGGGCAGCTTGGGGGAGGCTCTGTGAGCTGTGGCAATCTCTAAAACCCCGTGGGGGTTGTTTTTTTTGGTTTGTTCCCTGGATCCAGATGACTTTCACCCGCCCGGCCAACCACCGCCAGCTCACCTTCGAGGAGATTGCCAAGAGTGCCAAAGTCACCGTCAACGAGGTGAGTTTGGGTTAGACACCCTTGGCAATGTCCAGCTTCTGGAGCTCTGAGAGTGCCTGGATAGACCTGAACCACACAGAATCCCAGAATCATTTAGGCTGGAAAAAAGCTCCAAGATCATCAAGTCCAACCTGTGCCCAGAGCACTGAGTGCCACATCCAGTCATTCCTTGGACACCTCCAGGAGTGGGGACTTCAAAGTCTCCCTGGGCAGCCCCTTCCAGTGCCTGACAGCCCTTCCCATGAAGAAATTCTTCCTGATGTTCAACTTGAACCTTCCCTGGTGCAGCTTGAGGCTGTTTCCTCTTGTCCTGTCACTTGGTCCCTGGGAGAAGAGACCAACTCCCACCTGCTCCTTGGAGACAATTGGGCTCTTTTGGCTTTTTCCAATTGCCTTGTTCTTCCTTTGATTTCAGAGAAAAGAAAATAAATCTAGTTTTAGGGAAAAAGAACTAAAAAAAACCTAAAATCCAGTTTTAGGGAAAAGTTCTAGGGAGAACTCCTCTATGCTGAGGTGCTGAGTCTTGAGGCAGTTCTGTCACCTGAAAGGGGACAGGTATGAGAGCTGCTGCCCTGGATTCTGAGGGGATCTCATGTGAAGATGCCAAGTTTTATTCATCTCGGGGGGAAACGGGGTCATTTCCCAGGATTGTCTGTGTTCCCAGGTGGAGCTGCTGGTGATGAAGGCGCTCTCGGTGGGCCTGGTGAAGGGCAGCATCGACGAGGTGGACAAGAGGGTGCACATGACGTGGGTGCAGCCACGGGTGCTGGACCTGCAGCAGGTAATGGCCACCAGCTGCAGCTGGGCCGCAGTGAGGTGACCTGGGAGTGGCACGAAGCTGGCATGAGTCATGGCTTGGGAATGAGTCTCCTTGGGGGCTTGGCTTTTCCCCCCGGGGTGTTTCATCCAGAAATCTTGCAGGAGGTGGGACAGGACAGGGCTGGCTCGTCCCTTGTGAAAGCCACACAAACACCATGGAGCACAGAAGTCGTGGTTGTGTTTTCCAGAAGCATTCAGGCCTCATTCATAACTGCATGAAACAAGCTCCGGGAGTTTTGGGGATGTAGGGGGCACATTCCTCTTGGGAAGAGAGAAGTCCAGGATATAATGGAGCTGATGAGCTTCTCAAGTTCATCCTTGTAAACACTTAAGGAGACTGTGCAGGTTGCACAAACCTTACCTTCAAACCCAAAAATGAGTGCCTGGAATTCCAGCTGCAGACAATTCTTTGGTGCATTTCAGTTTAACCCTTACTTATTTGCTGGTAGAAGCTGTTAATCCCAGAATCCCAGGATGGTTTGGGTTGGGAGGGACCTTAAAGCCCATCCAGTCCCACACCCCTGCCATGGGCAGGGACTCCTTCCACTAGACCAGGTTGTTCCAAGCCCCATCCAGCCTGGCCTGGAACACTTCCAGGGATGGGGCATCTCCCTTTCTCAGTGTGTGGGGCTTTGAGGGGTGGTTTGAGCTCTCAGGTGTGAGAAGGAGCCTGTGGGCATTCCCAGGAGCTGAGGCACTCTGTCCCTGTGGCCTTGCCTTGCAGATCAAGGGGATGAAAGATCGCCTGGAGTTCTGGTGCACGGACGTGCGGAGCATGGAGATGCTGGTGGAGCACCAAGCCCACGACATCCTGACATAGAGGAGAGAGTGATTCCTGCTGCTCCTGAGGCCGGCAGCACTCAGACCACTGACTGCACTGAATCCATGGAGGGGTGGGTGGGCAGAGCAGGAGCAGCCTGGGATGTGGCGAGCAGGAGGACGAGGACGTGGCCTTTTGCTGTGTGACCCTTTGGTGCTCGAGCCAAGCTTTCCCTCTGCTGGCACGAGTAGCTCTGATCCCTGATCCCAGAGCTCCGTCCTGGGGGGATGGATCACTCCTGATCCCTCCTGCCTCCAGCTGCTGCAGGAGGGTGGGATCCTAGTGTAGGATCCAAGGGGTCTTGGCCTTAGGGGACACAGCCTGTCCCGCTGCCCTCTCCCCCTGCCCCTGCAGCAGCCTGAGGCAGCATTCCCCAAATCTTCTTCCCCAAATCCTCTTCCTCCCCTGGCCCCGCTTCCCTCCGCCCCTCCTCATCTGCAGCAGAGGGAGTTTGTTCCATCCAAGGGTTTTCCCGGGATTCCTGGTTAGTGGGTGTGTCCATACACTTGAGGGGGGTGGTTGTCTTTCACCAACGCTTTGTGCTCAGGTGAGGTGCAGTGGCATTGCCGGAATAAACGTCTCTGCCTTCCCTTTTTGGGAATTCTGTGTCATCTCCATCCCTGGCAGCTGAGCTGCTGATGATTCCTTTAAAAATGTGTTTCCATGGTCAGGCCTTGCCACTGCTGGGATTCAGGAGCTTTCCTCACCTGTTTGGTTTTCTGGTGTCATTAACAAATGGCACTGCTGGAATTTTTGTACTTTTCCTGTCTCGACTGAGGGGGTAAATCCAGCAAGAGAAAGAAGGGAGCATGTGGCTGATGCCAGACTGTGCAGAGATGCCTCACACAAGGGAGACCAACTTTGGAAAACAGGACAAAATGGAATTGCTGGAGACTGTACTTGCTCACCCTCCTCCTGCTGCTCTCCAGACCCTTCTGGCTGAAATTCCCTGCTGGATTGGGGTGGTTCAGTGCCCAGTGCCTGTCTCTTCCCTGCCCAGCCACTAGGTTTGACTTTCCCAATTCCTGCTGCATCCTGTCTTCCAAGGCTTATTCCTGGTACCACTTTTACTGACTTCAGGAGAGCGTGCGGAAGAAGTAGGTGTTCCAGTCAGAATATTCCCTTTATTTCATAGCTGAGGACAGGAGAAGGCTTAAAGAAGCATAATCTCCTCCCCAGTGCCATGTCAGATCCAGCCCTCATTCCCAGGGCTGTCGCTATACTTTAGGGAATAAAGGAAACTCCACTGGAGTCACTGAGTTGTGGAGCTGCTGCTGCTGCTTAAGATCAGCATCAGAAACCTGGAATGTCACTGTGGGAAGCAGTAACAGCTCCCAGGAGCATTCCCACAGCTCCCATGCTGTGGGAGCACTCTCCTGGCTGTGAAGTTCACAGCTGCTCCTGGGAATATGCTCCTGGGAATGAGGGTCAGATCTGTGGAGCTGTGACAGCTCCAGAGGCTTTTCCAAGATACCTGGAAGTACCCCTCACTACCCAAACCTTCCACGTGCTGGCTGCTTCCCTGGCACAGGTAATTTGGGATGTGGTGGGTGGAGAGGCCCTTCCTGCAGGGTGGGGAGTGGGCAAGTGTGCAGCTCCCAGCCCGTGGCACCCTTTTCATGTCACTTCCAGCCTTGGAGTGTTTCCCTGCCAGGAATTTACCTTGGATTGGCTTCCTTGCCTGTGCTGGGAGAGGTGACTGGGTGCTCGCAGCGCTGCAGCTCGTGTGCCTTCCCACTGGAACCTGCTGCCAGCCCTTGAGGGAATGCTGCCATCAGGACAGCAGGCAGAAATCCAGCTCATTCCCCACGGACACCCCCACGGATGGAGCAAACCCAGTGAGCCCTTGTTGATTGCAAAGGTGGATTTTAATGAGCAGGCTCGGGGGGTTCCATCCCAGCAAGGCTCTGTCCTGAGGCCTCTTCCCTCGGGATTCTCTCAGCAGGGACCAGGCTGCTCCTGCCACTCCTCACTCCGGCCTGCTCCTGTAGTTGTGTATGTTGCCCAGGACCCAGGCTGTGGGCAGCAGGAAGGACGAGAACATCAGGGTGAGGGCGATGGCTTGTTCCTGAGGGGGACAAGGAGCGGCAATCAGCGGGATGGCTACACCACGGCCGTGGCACGCAGGGCTCCTGGGGTGGTGCATCCAACACAGCACACCCAGCTCGCTTCCCTGTGCCCTTCCCAGTCCTTTGGACCTGCCCTGGGGCTGTGGAGGGAGGTCTGGGGAGCAGAGCTGTTCCCACTGGCAGTGGGTCGAGCTGGCGCTCTCCAGGTTTGTTGTTTCTCTGGGACACTGGAGCAATGCGTGACCTTGAGGCTGTGGCTGGGCCTGCAGTGTTCCTGACTTTCAGATGACTTTGGGATGGGACTGGTGGCCAGCAACAGCCCCTCATTTCCCTGGTGCAACCAGTATAGCATTAACCCCCCACATGGGCACCTTTCTTTGATTTATTTGCCTGAAAAAAGCCTCTCCAGGCTCCTGCAGCTCCTTTGTTGCAGACCTTGGGAAGGCAGCAGAGGGAAAACCCCCAAAAAAAGGGGTGGAGGGGGAACCAGGCAGGATTTGGGGGAAAAGATCCTTTTTCCCAGCTTGTTTCACCCAGCACGGGAGGGTCTGGTTTGGGGGGGACTGTCCCCGCAGAGGGAGTGTCAGAGGGACTTTGGGCTCTGGGTGACAGCAGCCCCTGTCCTTGACCGTGGGGACACCCCTTTGGGGTGACTGTCCCAGCATCAGAGGACAGGGTCTGGGTCTGGCCCTGAGGGACCACCAGTGTCACTGCTGCCCCTTGCCCTGGGCTGCAGGGGACCCCCAAACCCCAAAGGTTAAAAAAGGGGCTGAAAGGACAAAATCAAGGAGAAGCAGGAGCCAGAGGTGGGGAGCAGGGCATGGACACCGTGGGGGTGTGGGCTGGAGCCTGAGGGCACATTCCTTCTTTTGCTCCCCCTCCCCTTTTGCTTCCACCCCCTTCCAACATAATCTGGCCCTGACACAGAGGCTTTGGGCCCCTCCAACTGGGATGTTCCCACTTTTCCAGCCCCCCCAGAGTACTCACACCGGCAGAGAGGGGGTGCTCGGGGGGGTGGGAGCGGAGCTGTGCCTGGGGGACCCGGCTGATCCGGAGTGCTGCTGCCAGGAGCTGGGAGCCCCTCTGGAAACCCCTCATGGCGCTGTCAGGGCGATCCCGCTGCTCCTCGCTCTGCAGCTGCCCAGCTTGTCACTGTCACTGCTGCCACCACCCCCCCTGCCACTCCTTGGCACAGCTCCAGGGGCACAGGGAGGAACAGCCTGACACAGCTAGGTTTTCCCAAATTGCTCTCTGCTTAATTTTTCTTCCCTTAATTGTTTTGGGATTTTTCCCCCTCAGCACTGCCTGGGACTCTGAGACCAAAAAGTGTCCCCAGCCAGCCCAGGGGGACACTGAGACTCTGCTGGAGAGCAGAGGCCTCCTCTTGGAGCAGCCTTTTCCCTTAGAGCAAAACTCTTTCTTTGGAGCAGAACTTCGGTCTCCTTGGACCTCCTCTTCTGTGGACTTTTATAAACTTTATAACACTCAAAACACCATTCAGTGAGAAAGGACTTTCTGGAAAGGGCTATTTTGAAATTGCTCTGATAAAGGGAAGGAAGCAGGGTTCGTGCTGCTGGGATCAGCTGAGGAAGGAACGGCTCGTCCCTGTGTGCCAGTGGCTGCTGGAGGGGGAATCCAGTGCCCCAGAACTTCTGTGGATGCCCAGCTGCTCTCCAGGGGATGGATATTCCTGCCCTTGCCACGGACTCAGCCAGTGCTGGAATCAGCAGCTGGAGGAACAAATGAAAGGGAAATGAATCCTGCTGGGACACAGTTGGCATTAGACCCTGGAATAACAAAGGAGTACAGCTGGGAGCAAGTGTTACTGCTCGGGCTCTGCCCTTTGTTGGGGTGTCCCCAAGGCATCCCTGGGGCATTGGCAGCTGCAGGACTGACCCAGCCAGGCTCCGTGGGGGCTTTTCCATGGATTTACAGCAGAGGACAGGTGTGTTATGCCAATCCTGTAAGTGCTGGACCGGGCAATAAAATAATCCCGGTGAGCACCAGGGCCAGTGGCCGCTCAGAGAGGCTGGTGGCGCCTGGCTGCAGCTCCTTCCCTGGACCCCTGACCCACCAGGATGAGACCAGCTGGAAGGGGCTTGGAAAAGCATGCCAAAGCCGAAGTCCAGATGGAATTTTTGTCCTCCCTGGAAACAGGCGAGGGGAAGGGTCAGAGCGTGGCTGGGGACACGGGAGGTCAGTGGGGTGTGCTGCTAACCCGGCTCTGTGCCAGCGGCTTTCGGGTCATAAATTGTCTGACTCGGCTTTCCTCTTTCAGTTCCTCCTTCCCAGGCACAGGGCAGCCCCAGGACTGCCGTGCTCCTTCCACAGGCACTGAGCTCAGCTGGACAAACACCTGCGTGTCCAGAATCATTTTTCCAACTATTTCTTTTTAAGGAGGTGGGAAAAAAAAAAGCTATTTCCTTCCTTCTTTCTCGGTTGGGCAACTTCCGTCCTTCCCTGGAGCAGCTTCTCTCCGCCTGCACAGGCTCAGCCCGGCCTCGGGACAGAAGGCAAGAGCCACCTCCTCCCTTCTGCACTCTGGGGCTTGGGCTGGGTCGGGGTTTTTCACTTTCCCGAAGGCAGGATTTTCCTCACAGTTCAGTCTCAGTGAGGAAACCGAGCTGAGCTTGAGCGTTCCTGCATCCGGCTGCTCTCAGGGAGGGATTTGGGGGCTGGGCACCCTCCTTGCCCCCGTGTCACCCCGGCTGGATTCCCAGCTCTGCTCAGAGTCTCTCAGAGCCTCATTTCATCATTCCTGTGTTTTTCCCGTGCCCGGCATTGCCAGGAGCCAGCTGCAGCTGCCTTTTGTCAGGGGCTGCTTACGCGTGTCTGTATCTGTACATACCTTTAGTCTATAATTATATATATGTTTGTACATGACACATAAATATAGTTTTGTGTATAAATCAGTGGAATAGAAAGGTCCTGCCCCAGGAGGCTGGGCTGGAGATGCGGGAGTGAGGGGAAACAGAGGGGTGCAGTGAGCTGGCTGAGGGGGAAGTATCAGGAACTTCTCAAAGTGTCACGGAACAGCACTGGGAGGAAGAGGAGGCCAGATGGGGAAGGTGGCTGTGTTGGGAGAAACTGGGGCAATGCCATTGCGGCAGCAGAAGAGAAAGAGAGAGGAGACTGAGAAGTGATGAAGCCCGCGGGCTGTCAGGATTTGGGACAGCTGGAGATGGGGTGAAGGAGAGGAGGGGATGCACCCCGGGGATGGAAGGAAGCTGGCATGGGGGAAAACCCCTAGAGGCGACCAGAGGGGACACTAAAAGGGGCAGAGACTGCTGGTGGCAGGGCGGGGTGACAGGACTGGGCAGCACTTTGTCCCCTGAGCCTTCCTCCCGTCCCTGCGGCTCCGCAGGTGGGGCCGGCAGCGATGGCCGATGGCGAGGGCAACCCCGGCGTGTTCACGGCCACGGCCCTGCCCAGGGACCCGCGGCTGCTGCCCACGGTGACCAACGCCTTCCTGGGCACCCGGGCGTTCCGGGACATCCTGCACGCCGCCGGCGTGTACAGCGGGGCCGCGGGGGACACGCACCGCGCCGATGTCCCCAGCCCACTGGGGCTGCGCATGGCAGCGCCCGGCACCCACAGCCCGGCCGAGAGCTTCACCCTCAACACCTGGACAGGTGAGCAGGGAGCCGGCACCTTCCCCGGGGGCTCTGCCAGAGGTTCGGTTCTCCCTGCTTGTGCTGCCTCTTCCTCTCAGTCACATCTTCCTTCTCCTCATTCTCCGTTTGCCTCAGGGTGCTGTTCCTCTGGAACAAGCGGAAAATCTCCCTTTTGTGTGGGAATAAGTGATTTTGAGGCTGTAGCTCTGTCCCTGCTGGGCCCAGGCTCGGCAGACACTCTTTAATCACGGAGCCTGGTGAAATGTTTGATGGCACAGACCATCCCTCAGCAGCTTGGCCAGGCTCGCTGTCAGCGGTGTTGTCCAGTGCGCAACTGGATCTGGACCCGGGAAAAGCAATTCCTTGGCCAGTAGGAACCAGTACATAGGGCAGAGGTGGGAATCCAAGTGTTTCCAAAGGCTGGTGGCTCTGGCTGTGCTTACAGGGACCTTCAGCCATACGATTCAGTCCCCTGGCTACACGGCCACCCACCAGCTCTATGCCCACCACTCCCTGGTGCACCTGATGGCCTTCAGCATCACCATCCGGCGCTTGGATGGCTCCACACATCCCATCACCGTCCAGCTCCGGAGCCTCTTCGTGCCACAGAGCCAGGACCTGGACTTGACCCCAGGGCCAGACTTCCAGGGAGCGCAGTGAGTGTGGGGTTTGGGGGTCCCTGCCCTGAGCCCACCCTCCATGGGCTGTGGCGCAGTGCCCTGCTGTCCCCTGAGGAACAAACTGCAGATGTAAGGCTGGAGCGGGGTTGGAATGGTGAGGGGTGTGGGGCTGGAATGGTGAGGGGTGTGGAGGCTTCTGCACACCTGCTTTCGTCCTGGCAGGTGTATAAGAAACCCCCTGAAATTCAGC
The DNA here is from genome assembly GCA_013398275.1 of Promerops cafer. Taxonomy (NCBI): domain Eukaryota; kingdom Metazoa; phylum Chordata; class Aves; order Passeriformes; family Nectariniidae; genus Promerops; species Promerops cafer. The sequence continues at coordinate 31,347 of VZSE01012066.1, forward strand.
ACAGAAACATTTTTATTACTTGCAACTCCAGAATTGTCCCTTACACTGCTGTGTGAGAGCAGTGAAGGTGACGGGGGCTAGAAGTGATTCCAAAGACGTGGGGCTGGGGAAAACGGGAGATTTGTGGGAGGTGACCTTTAGAACTGGGTTCCTGGGACCAGAGACCATTTGCGATGGCTTCCCACCGCCAGAGGGTAGGGTTAGATGGGATATTGGGAAGAAACACCTTCCTCAGTCGCTTCCTGTCTCCCACAGCTACATCTACGGGCAGACGCTGGTTCCCGAGGTGGAGGGGGGCCCCCGTCCCACTGTCCACATGCTGTGGACCCCCATCCCGCAATCGCTGACGCTGGGCGGGGAGGAGCGGGAGCGGTGCTGGGAGTTCCTGACGGCGGTGGCCGGGAGCGAGGAGGAGGCGCAGCGCAGCTACAGCGCGGGGCTGTCCCTGCTGGCCGCGGGGTCCCTGCACCGCTCCCACGTCCGTGCCTGGGCCGCGCTGCGCCGGGGCTGCTCCGTGGAGCTGGACGGGCCCCTGGCCCTGCGCCAGGCGCTCCACGGCTGCCTCTACTACCTGCTGAGCGCCATCCCGCCGCGGGACAGCCCCGGAGTCCCGTTCCACGGCATCAGCCCCGGCGGCTTGTCCAACGGCACCCGCGGCGAGGACTACTGGGGACACGTCTTCTGGGACCAGGTGAGCGGGGCCGTGCTGACCTGGGGGCTGGGCACAGCGAGTGGGGTGGAGGAGACTCCATCCTTCCATCGGGATGGAGCAGATTATCCTTCAGTAGGGATGGAGAAGGCTCCATCCTTCCACTGAGATGGAGCAGGCTATTCTTCAATAGGGATGGACGAGACTCCATCCTTCCATCGGGATGGAGCAGATTATCCTTCAGTAGGGATGGAGAAGGCTCCATCCTTCCACTGAGATGGAGCAGGCTATTCTTCAATAGGGATGGACGAGACTCCATCCTTCCATCGGGATGAGGGTGTACTTGAAGGGTGGAGCTGGCGGGAGCATTTGGATGCTTCCCCCCAGCCAATCCCGCCCCGCGGCCTCGCAGGACACCTGGATGTTCCCGAATATTCTGCTGCTGGATCCCGAGGCTGCCCGCGCCATCCTGCAGTACCGGATCCGCACGCTGGAGGGCGCCAGGCGCAACGCGCAGGAGCAGGGCTACGAGGTGCGACAGGGACACCGGGCTGGGGTGGCACCAGCCCCTGTCCCCGGGGGAATCCCGGGCTGGAGTGGCAGCAGCCCCTGTCCCCGGGGGAATCCCGGGCTGGGGTGGCAGCAGCCCCTGTCCCCGGGGGACTCCCGGGCTGGGGTGGCACCAACCCCTGTCCCCGGGGGAATCCCGGGCTGGAGTGGCAGCAGCCCCTGTCCCCGGGGGAATCCCGGGCTGGGGTGGCAGCAGCCCCTGTCCCCGGGGGAATCCCGGGCTGTTTCAGCGGGGCGCAGCACAAGGTGATGTGCTCACGGATGCCTTCTCCTGGCAGGGCGCGAAATTCCCGTGGGAGAGCGCAGCCACTGGCCGGGAAGTGTGTCCTGAGGAGATCTACGGAGCCCAGGAAATCCATGTCACCGGGGATGTCCTGATGGCCTTCGAGCAGTATTACTGCACCACGCAGGTAAAGGGAGGGTGCTCCACCTGATGGCCCGGTGGCAGGGCACCTGGAGACTGTCACTGTCCCTTCCCTGAGGACCTCTGCTCTCTCTGCTCCGCAGGCTCCCTCCTGCAGCCCTGCCTTCTCTGTCCTTGCTCCTGTGGGCGTCCCAGCATCCTGTTGGCTCAAACCAGGCCAGTCTTTCCTCCTGCTCCCTCCGTCTCCTCAGAGCTCCTCTCTGTCCTCCTGCTGACTTTGGGTCTGGTGGAGTCTCCCTCATGCCCCTGATCTTCCCCCAGGACCAGAAGCTGTTCCGGGAGGACGGGGGCTGGGAGCTGGTGGAAGCCGTGGCTCGGTACTGGTGCAGCAGGATGGTGTGGAGTGAGGAGGAGCAGCTCTACCACATCAGAGGTACCTCTGCCATGGGAATGGGGTGGAAAGCAGAGATTTGGAGCCACCTGGACTAGTGGAAGGTGTCCCTGCCCATGGCAGGGGTGTGGAACTGGTTGAGGCAACCCAAACCACCCTGGGATTCCATGACTTGAAGGTGCCCTTCAAGGTGCCCTCAGGATGAGGTGCCTGCATGCACCAGCCAGAGCTGTATCCCAGGTTGTTCCCGCTTCAGCACCAGCACCGTGCGTGTTCTCCACTGAGCATCCTGCTGGGACTGTGTGGGATCCTGCCAGCAGGCTCTGGATGGGCAGGAGGGTCCCCTCCCCCCAGCCGTGTCCCTGTGGAGGGGCCCAGAGCCACGGCAGCCCCTGGGCGTGCTGAGGTGCAAAGTGTCCCCTCGTGTCCCCCCAGGTGTCATGCCCCCAGACGAGTACCACAGCCAGGTCGATAACTCTGCTTACACCAATGCCGTGGCCCGGCGCAGGTAATGTTTGGAATGCCTCCTTGGAGCACCTGGAAGCATGGCCTGGCTCCCTGCTCTTCCACCTGGCACTCTGCAGGGATGGGGGCAGAGGGGCTCCCAAGGGGATCCTTCCTCCCTCTCCTCACGCCCCTCTCCCTGTCACCCCTATGCTGTCAGAGGAAGAATGGGGGCTCCCCTGGCTCCTCCGACCTGTTCAGTGCCCATGTGAGGCTGAGAGGGATCTCCATTCACAGCAGGGCTTCTCCCTTGGCATTCCATGGGGTGTCTGTGCTGTTAGCCAGCTGGAGACATCCACAGCCAGGGAAACGGGCTCCTGGCTCCGTGATGGAAGCTGTTACCCCGGCTCAATCTCTGCCCCTTGTTCTTCCACAGCAGCTTTTTCTTGCAGCTCCTTCTGTCCCCTCTCTCCTCTCACCGTCTCCCATCCCTGACATAAAACTTTGTTCCTCCTTCTTTCCAGCTTGAATTTTGCCACTGACATGGCTCGGGACCTGCTGCTCCCAGTGCCAGAGGAGTGGGAGGACCGTGCCAGGAAAATCAAAGTGCCCTTTGATGAGGAGAGGAAATACCATCCTGAGTACGATGGCTACCGCCCAGGTGAGCGGGGAGGCAGTGACAGCAGCCCATGGAGGTGGCCATGGGTCACACTTTTAATCCTGGAAGGATCAGAATTCCCACTGGTTCAGACTTGGGAATGGCAAAGGAAGAGTCCCTGCTGTTGCTGCAGTGCAACAAGCTGGGCTCGGCGTGCTTTTCCTGCCTCACTGGATTGTTTCTCATCAGTCAGCTCAAAAACACAGGAAATTTGGCACCTGCTCCCTGTCTGACCAGCCCTGTCCCCAGGTGAGCCGGTGAAACAGGCAGATGTGGTCCTGCTGGGCTTCCCACTGATGCATCCCATGAGTGCCGAGGTCCGGAGGAACGACCTGGAGATGTACGAGCCCGTCACTGACCCGGCCGGGCCAGCCATGACCTGGGTGAGGAGAGGGCAGAGCCCAGCCTGGGATTCACCCCTGGGGGGTGTCTCCATCCAGGGGACAGTGCAGAGCTGGGATGTGCACTGGAAATGTTCACTCTGGATCGGAGGGGTGGCGGAGGTGGTGCTGCTCCAGCACGCTGTCTTTCCACTTTCCACCTTTCCCTCTCTGGCAGAGCATGTTTGCCGTGGGCTGGCTGGAGCTGAAGGAGCTGCAGAGAGCCTGGAGCCAGCTGGAAAAGTGCTTCAGCAACATCACGGAGCCTTTCAAGGTGAGTGGCGTGGCTGCAGATCCCTTCTGCTCCCAGGCAGGTGGCAATGGGATTGAAACCCACCGAACTGCCTGGAGCATCCCAAATCGACTCCTGCATCATCTCTTTCTCGTGCTGGAGCAGGTCTGGGTGGAGAACTCGGATGGGTCGGGAGCTGTGAACTTCTTGACAGGGATGGGTGGATTCCTGCAGGTCATCCTCTTTGGCTTCACGGGGTTCAGGTGAGACCTGTTGCATCACTTTTAACTCCCGAGCAACCGCTTGTCCCTTAAAATGTCCCTGTTTGACTGGAGCGAAGTTGGGAACAGGTAAGAGGCTCGTTACAGGTCACCTTTGAGAAGCAAAATGCCATTCCCTAAGTCTGTTCTCTGCTTCAGCAGCAACATCGTCCCATCTCCTTTGGATGTGGTGAGGAAACACCTCACTGTGGCCTCCCTGCTCACATGTGGCTCCGGGAGCCTCCCTGGAGTGAAGTGCTGAGCAGGCATCGCCTCAGCTTTAAAATATCCTGAGAAAACATGGAGCTGTTCACGTAATTTCAGAGCTCTGGTGGTTTCCACCCTGGAGCCGCCGTCTCTTCAGCCTATTCCTGGTTTAATTGAGGCTGGATCAAGCCTTTTGATTCCCAGTGAAAACTTCCAGCCTTAACTACGTGTTTTCACTCCATGTGTGTGGCCAGAGCTGCTGGGAAACCCACCCCATTCCCTGGAGGAGCTGGGTGTGAGCTGCCGTATTCCCAGATGGAAATCATGGCTTTGGCCAAGCTGGGAGTCTCCAGGCGCCCGGCGTGTGCCGGGTCGGGCCCCTCGTGGCACAGGCTCAAGCCACAACTTTGGGGCTCTGGCCAAATTCCAGAGGTGGCCATGACATTGTGCAGCCACGCTCCCGCCTTTCCCGCCGTAGGACACGGATCCTGCGCAGTGCTGGGGCTCCCCAGGCCCCCAAACCTCCCTTGAGCCCTCTCCTGTCCCTCAAGCCCTCTCAGCGTTCTGGAGCTGGTGGAGGAGAGCTCTCGTGCGCCGGGATTTGGGTCGGGGACAAGCGGGGCCGTTGTTTCTCCTGCCCCAAAGCCAACGCCCACCCAGGCAGCTTGGCTTGGGCTCGGGGATGGAGGGAGAGTCGGGATGGTTGTTCCACTGTTTCTGGGGAAGGAGCACGAACAGCTGTGCTGGGCTCCCAGCCCTCCAGCCCGCGGGAGTGGGAGCTGAGGTGGGTGTCTGAGGGTCACCTGCTCTGAGAGGAGCAGGGCATTCCCGAGGTTTTGCCAGCACAGCTGCTGCTCAAGCCAAGCTCTGAACCAGAGCAGGGAATTGAGCTGAGTTTTTTTTTAATATGAAATCTAACCTTAGGGAAACCCCAGGCCCCAGCTGTGGAACTGGAATGGGACAGGAATGTCTTAGGGTAGGCTGTGGAATCACGGCCCCAGTAGCTCCTCACCAGGTGCTCCAGCAGCGTGTTGGGGGTTTGCCCAGAGATCCTTGGGTGCACCGAGGAGCCTTTCAGGCTCCTCTCGTGTGCATGAGGTGGTGGTGCCTGGAGAGGTGGCTGCTCCCCAAGCCCGAGCTGTGTGGCTCCTGCTGTTCCCACCTGGCGCGCTCCTGCCTTTCCAGGATCACAAGGTCCGGCCTCCTCTTCGATCCCGCCTTTCCCGACGATATCACCAAGCTGAAAGTCTCCAGCATCTCCTACTTGGGCAACAAACTGGAGGTCACCATCACCAGGGAGGAGATCAGGATGGAAGTGACTGAGACCTCCTGGGACCCTCCGGCATCTCCCCTGGAAGCTGTGCTGGAGTCGGGACAGCGCTTTCCCCTGTGGGAAGGTATGGCACCAGCGCCTGGCTCTGCTCCCTGAAATAATTTGGGAAGAAGCCATTCCCGTATCTCACAGAAAGCTTTTCTGTTGCAGGGCAGAGAGTCTCCTTCCCCACAGTACCCGGATGGATCCAGAGGTCACCCAGCAGGACCCCCTAAACCCTGGCTCATCGGGGTGTTGCCCACCGGAGCAGCTGACCTGGGATGTTGGTGGAGGGGGAAGGTAACAGTGGGTGGAAAGGGGGTGCCAGGCTGTGCCAGGAGGCCTTTGTCCCTCCTGTCCCTGTGTGCCACCTGTCCTTGTGGCCCTGGGAGGTCAGTGGCTGGAGCTGTCAGTATGGCTGGAGCTGTCACCATGGCTGGAGCTGTCACCACGTCTGAGCCCCCCACTCCCCTCCACACATCTCTCACTCGGCACAGGAGGGGAAACCAAGCCTGAAAATGACCATTTCAGACGTGTTTTCTAAACACTCAAGAGTTGTTCGTGCTCTCAACGTGTTTGTGTTAGTAAGGAAGCCCATTCCTGGCTCCAGGATCCTGACTCCAGCATGTCCTGCCCTGGTCCTCACCTTCCCCCCGTGTTGCTCTGTCAGCTCGAGGGCTGTGGAGGCTCAGCCAGTTGCTGTTTCACCAGATGAATCATGTCTTGGCAGTAAATATTACTCCAAAATATGCAGCCGAAAGCCTGCTGCGGGCAGCACACAGCTCTGTTCCTGTTATTTGGTGTGTAACATCCCTCATGTGTTTTTAAACCCTTATCCATATTATTCCCTCTCTTTTCAAGCAGTTCTGGAGTTAAATCCTTTCTCACTTGGCATCTGAAGGGCTGCAGGAAGCCTGGACATCAGTGATCTGTAGTATTATCCTGTCAGATGGTGACCAGGGCAGCATTTTTCCATGCCTGAGCAGCCCCGGGGCGAGCAAAGAGCTGCTGTGGGTTTGCTCAGGGCGTTTTTGGTGTCCCAGGAATCCCAAGGAATTCCTGTGCCTGCACAGGGCGGGCATGGTACCCCAGCCCCTCACTCGGGGCTGCACAGCATCCTCCCCTAAAAACCCTCCCTGTCCCTGGGGCCAGTGCAGAGCAGCCCTGGGTGGGAGCAGGGAATGCCAAAGGCGTTCCCTGCCCCGAGGGCTCTGTCCTGGCCAAACCAACCCCAGGAATCTCAGCCCGGTTTATAAAAAGCCCCGCGGCTGCTCCGTGCCCCGAAGCATCTGGGAATGCTTAGGGCTGGAGCAGGGACTCTCCCGCTGCCGTGTAATTACTTGGGTCCTGCTCCGGCCTCATCAGAGCCACCAGCTCCTAATTAGCGGCAGCTCCTGGCACGACAAAGGGACCATGCTGTCCCCAGCCCTGTGCTCTGCTCCGGGGCTGGGATTTGGATGGGGCTGGGATACAGCCCCGCTCTGAGCCAGGGCTGGTTGGCAGCAAAAGGAGTTTATCCTCAAAAAAGGGGTCCTTTGGTCCCAAAATGAGCCGTCTCCAGCCCAGGCAGGGAGAGCAGGGAGCAGTGGGGGTGCATCCCAGCTCCCCCCCTGTCCTGGCTGGGGCTGGCCGGGGTTGTCCGTGTTGCTGTAATGAGTTTGCAGGTCTCAGCTCCCCTTTGGTTTGGGGAGGGGTCACCCCATTTGCTTCATCCTGCCCCCACGAGGCCCAGGAGCGTTTCTGCTTCCTCCCCTCCTCGGTCCTGGGGGTCCCAGTGGCCAGAGGTGGCCCTAAAGGCCACCTAAGGGCCATGGGAATGACTGTGTCTCCTGGCTGCCAGGAGCCCGATCGGAGCCAAAAATCCCAATTTATGTTTCCCCTTTGGCACCCCCCTGCCCCTTTCCACACGCAGGAACTCGCGCGGTGTGAAGCGTTTAATGATTTAAATAGACACCACGGAAGCTGGGGCTTCACACGGGATAACGGGAGGTAAAAAACCCACAGGACAAACAAAAATAACTGTGCCCTCACAGTGGGGCTGGGGAGCGGGGTGGCAGAGAGGGGTGGTGGCCTTTTTGGGGGGCCACAGCGATGCAGAGGAGGTTCCAGCAGCCCCTTCACCCTGGATCACTGGTCCTCGTCGTCGCTGCCGCTGAACTGGTAGGTGAAGAAGCCGACGGACTCCTGGGCCAGCTTGGAGAGGTGGATGACACCGGTGACAATGAGGGCACCGAGCAGGAGTGGCAGCACCACGCTGCCCGCTGTGGCCAGGGCGTTGTAGCACCGCGCTTTGGAGCTGAAGTGCCGAGCAGCTTCCACGTCTCCGGACATTTTCCGGTCCCGAGCCTGCAACAGCCAGGGAGAGACCCTTCCCTCAGCCCCTTCCCTCAGCCCTCCCTGCACCCCTTCCTGCAGCCCCATCCTCCAAAGCTCCAGGGCTTTGTCCACCTTGCAACCCACAATTTATCCATCCATC
>VZSE01012068.1:0-13125 GCA_013398275.1 Promerops cafer
GGGGGCAAAGCCGGGCCCCGGGGCCAGCCCGGGCAGCCGCAGCCGGGCCGGGCCGGTCCGGGCGGTGTCACCTCCCGTGTCCCCACGCCGCCGCGCTCCGCCCCGGCTCGCAGGGGGTCATTAGCGGCGGTGACAATCCCGGCAGCACGCGCCGGGCATTTCCATCCCGGGGAAGCTCGGGAGGAGGGAGGGAGGAGGGAAGGAGAGGGAGGGACAAACGGGGACGGTAAATGTGTAATTAAGGTGCCATTAAGAGGCGCCCAGGTGTCTCCCAGGGACCAGGGCGGGCGCAGTCGCTGCCACCCCGACGGCTCCTGGGTGCCAATGTCCCCCCGGGCACGGCCGGGAGGGCTCAGGGGACTTGGCCCGAGGGATGCGACATCATCGGGGGCGCTGTGGCACCGGATCGTCCTGCCTCATCCCTGGGAGCGGGTGCCCCATCCCCAAAATCCACCCGCAGCGCGCGGTCGTTCTTCTGTCGCTGGGAGCATCCCTCTGGCACGGGTGACACACGAACTCCCCTCCCAGGCCAACAATCCCGGGCTGAGGCCAAAAATCCCAGGTTTGAAGGCAAACGCCCCCGTTCCTCACCGCCCCCCGAATTCCAGCTGGCCGGCAGGTGCCTTTTCCATCGAGCGCCCCCCGCCCCTCCGCCCTTTGCAGCTCCCGAATTCTTTGTGGTTCAGCGGGCACTGAATGGGGCTGGAATTCCTTAATCCAGCCGCGGCCCGCGGAGGAGCCTTCCCAGCGGCGGCCCCGTAACCCAACCCCGCCGGGCACAAAGCCGGGAAGCGGCCCGGGCACGGGGTGGGGGGGGATCGCGGCTCCCTTTGAACGTCCCGGAGCGAGCTTTTGTCTCCTTTGCTTTGGGACATCGCACCTGGATGCGGCCGGGCTCCGCAGGGCTCCCGATTCATCGCGCTTTGTTCCCATCCTGCGCATCTGGGGCGCGGTGACCGAGGGGGGGTGGAAGGGTTTGGGTTGGGTTTTTCACTGGGGTGACCCCACAGTGGTGCCAGAGCCCCCCCAGTGTGTCCCAGTCACCCAGGGCGGGATGTCCCCTGTCCCTGTCCCTGCCCCTGTCCCTGTCCCTGTCCCTGTCCCTGTCCCTGTCCCTGTCCCTCTGGCTGAGCTCAGCTCCAGCTGCGGCCGCGGGAGCACCCAGTGCCTCTTTCCATTTTTCCATCTTTTCCATTGGCTCCGCTTTTCCCCCCGCATCCTCCCCGTGAGTAATCGGGAGCGGCCGCTCCCGGCGCTGCCAGCGGGTCCGGGGCCACCCAGGGCCACCCTGGGCAGCAGCAGCAGGAGGAGGAGGAGGAGGAGGGTGAGGAGGAAGGATTGTCTCTTGTTCCACCAATGTCTGCCCATGGAAAAAATTCTCCATTTTTTATGCCTTTATTTTCAAGCACTGAAAGGCCCCGAAGGAGCAGCAGCTCCTGTACCCTGCCAGGATCGGGGTCAGGGCTCGGGGACACCAGGGACCCACAGCCCCAGGGCTCGGGGACACCAGGGACACACAGCCCTAGGGCTCGGGGACACCAGGGACACACAGCCCCTGGGCTTGGGGACACCAGGGACAGCCCCTCCAGGCCGTGCCACTCCTCGGGAGCAGCCAAGCCCCCGAATTCCCGGGCAGGGGCAGGATCCTCCCCGCAGCCCCGGGGGCAGGAGGTGGGGCTTGGCTCACACCGGGGCCACCTCAGCTGCCAGGGCTTGGTCACCGAGTGCCACCGGCTCGGTTGGGACCTGACGGGCCGGATTCCTGCCAGGACATCTTCGCTGCCAGGGCTGGAGATCAAAGGCGATGGGACAGGGACGTGTGAGCTCGGCTCACGTGGGGCTGGGGCTGGGCCTGTCACGGTTCCACCGGCGGGAGCGGAGGGGCAGGGCCGGGAATGTCGTGGGGAGCGCAGCCCCCCCTGCATCCCGCCCCACATCCCCATCCCCATCACCTCCTCTCCTCCCAAACCGAGCCAGGCCTTGCCTGATGCCCCAAAAGGAAAATCCCCGCTCCGAACCCCACTTTGGGAGGAGCGGGGTCATTCCCAGCGATGCTCTGGCTCCCAGAGGGAAGGGACCTCACTGCACCTGCAGGATTGGGAGCCATCCCAAAAACAAATTCCTGCAGGAGCTGCTCAGATGTGGGGTTTTCCCAGTCCCAGAGGGAGCTGTGCTTTGCCGTGACCCAGGTTTCATCCTGGAGAAGCAGAGAGGGATCCGTGGCTCGTCCAGGAGAGCAGATCCAACATAACCGCAGGAAAGTCCCAGGGAGGAGGGGAACCATTCCAGGGTGACCCGGGATTCCTGCAGTTCCTGACCCTAAAGGAAGTGGTTTGGGGATTTTAGGATAACTCCTGCCTGGCCCTTCCTCCTCCGTGCTGCCATTCCCAGCCAGGTGCGAGGATTTCCCCTGTGCCCAGCCCCTTTATCCTTTTCCCACTCCCTTTCCTGAACTGTTCCCACCATCCCAAATCCTCTCCAAACTTTTGCTCTTCCTGCTGAGCCTGTGGGGACGAGTCCTGCCCTGCTTCCCGGTGATCCCGGGACTGACCCTTCCCGTCTCCTCCTGGGAGCTTTTCCAGCTGCCCTGCATCTCCTCCCCGATGCCAGCCCACATCCCGGGCCCGCATTCCTCACACCCGCGTCACCTGCTCCGGCAGGTGCCGGCTCCATCCCGGTTTCTCCCTGGAAAACACCCACAGGAAGGCGGCGCCTGCCCCGTCCCCGTCCCCTCCCACTCCCCAGGAGCCGGGAGAGGCCTCGCTCCGGGCCGGGCCGGGCCGGGCCGGGCTGTGGGAGCGGATGCAACTCCCGGGAGTTCAGCCCTGCCTGCCCAGGATCTTTATCTCCCCCAGGGAGAGAGGAAGTGCAGGAGATTGGAATCTGGAGCTGGAAATCGGCTCGGGATCGGGATCATCCCACACGGCCTCCCCTGCCAGGATCCTCCCTGCATCCTGCCGGATCTCTCCTGGCCTTGCCTGGAGGTGCCAGGAGCCCTCATGGGATCTGAGAGTCCGGGAATGGTTTTAAATCCCACCCAGTTCCCCCCTGCCATGGCAGGGACGCCTCCCACTGTCCCAGGTGCTCCAGCCCCAGTGTCCAGCCTGGCCTTGGGCACTGCCAGGGATCCAGGGGCAGCCCCAGCTGCTCTGGGAATCCCATCCCAGCCCCTGCCCACCCTGCCAGGGAACAATTCCCAATTCCCAATATCCCATCCAGCCATTCCCTGGGTCCTGTCCCTCCAGCCCTTGTCCCCAGTCCCTCTCCAGCTCTCCTGGAGCCCCTGGATCTCCTTGGATCCCTCCCTTCTCCAGGTGAACATTCCCCGCTCTCCCCACCTTCCTCTGTCCCTGTTTGTCACCTCCAGCCGTGTCTGGGGACCCGAAAGCCCCCGAGACGGAAATGTCCCATCCCGGGGGACCAGACCCACATTCCCTGTGCTCGGGGACACTCCGGGGTGACAGGGCCGGCCGGGCTGCGGGTGATTAATGCCGGCAGCCGCCAGGGAAGCGCAGCGAAGCTCCCGGAGCCTTTGAAGTGCGGCTCGGGCAGCGCTGGAACCCCGGAGCCGCTCTGGGGCCGGAGCGGAGCCGGGAGAGGGAAGGGAGGGAGGAAAAGTGGGAAGAGCCTCAACCTGAGCATTCCCGGCGTTGTCCGACTCGTCCCGAGGGACTCCGAGCGATGCCTCCGGTGGAGAGCTGGGATAATGAAACCAGGGATGCTGCAGAAATTTAATTTCGTTTAATTAAAAAATAAAAAAAAAAAAAAAAAAAAGGCAAAGAAAAAGCCGGTGAGAAGAAAGGATCGGGAAAGGATTGTCCCGGGAAACTTCCCCCGGGATTTGGGATGTGCTCCAGGCAGGGCTGGGTGGGCTGGGCCGTGTTCCCTCAGCCCGTCCTGGGGCTGGGGAGAGGCTCCTGGAGAGGGGGACCCGAGGGACCGGTGGGATTCCATCCCCAGGGGCCGGGGGGATGCAGGAGGTGGGATCAGATCCCGGCGCTGCCGAAGGAAAGGACCACGGGATGGGGCTGGCAGGAGGAATTCAGATGTCCCAAAGGAAATCCACGGGATGGGACGAAGGGATGTGGCTGGAGGATGCAGGGACCCAGGTCGCCCCTCGTGGTGGCCGGGAGTCCCTCTGTCCCTTTTCCCAGCCCAAAGCTGCTTTCCCAGGCTCCCGTCCCCGGATCCTCCGAGGATTTGGGGTGATTGGAGCCGAAGGGTTTCCTGTTGGCTCCTTTTGCTGTGGTTGGATTTAATTTGGTTACAAATGTTTGTCCCAACAGGAGAAATCCCGCGAAAACACAGACAAACTTCAGCTCGTGCCGGAAAAATCTCCATCCCGGGATTTCTCCAGAGGCTGGAATGCAGGGGAGGGGGTCCCTGCTGGCACAAATTTGGGAAAACAAACTCCCACCCCCTTCCCAGCACTCCGAGCCCGTGGCCGGCTCCAATCCGGAGCCTTTGTGGTTCCACAAAGCCTCGACCCCCTCCCGACTTCAGAAGGGCTCCCGGTTCTCCCGCAGGACGCGGGAAATGCGCCGCAGCACCGTGAGAAAGCCGCTCCCTGCGGTCGTGCCTGGCCCCGACCGGAGCCGGCAGCGCCGGGAGCCGGGATGGGAGCGCCGGAAACTTCCCCAGCCTCCCATCCCAAAGGCCTGCCCGCTCCAGGGGAACTTCGGGATGCACCCGTGGGGCTTTGGATGGCGGCCCTTCCCTCCTGGAACAGCAGAGGGGCCGGAGCAGGATCCCAAGGGATTTGGGTTGCAGAGACCCCCAGGGACTGGGGCAGCAGGATCCCAAGGGATTTGGGTTGCAAAGACCCCCAGGGATTGTCCCTGCTCCGGGGGGATGCAGAGCCCGGGAGCAGCCAGGGCTGGTTTGGCCGAGCTGCTGCCACCCCACAGCTCCCAATCCATCCCCTCATCCCCCTCCCCTCTCTCCATCCCCCTCTCTGCCGGGAGAGCTCCAGCTCCTGCTGGATCAGGCGTGGACCTGAGCGTTTCCCGCCCGGCTCAGGGGACCCCGGCACACTGCGGTGGGCACGGGAGGCATGGGGCCGCTCCTGCCTCATTCCTGGCCTCTGGGGCCACTCCGGCCCTCAGCGACTGGGATTTGGTCAGGGATTCACCCCTGGGCTGGGAGGGAAGCCAGAGAGAGCCGGGAGCCCCGGGATGGTCTGCAGGGACACCGAGTGTCACCTCCGCCACACCTTCTGTCCCCTCGGCCCGCTGGCACCACCCGGAGCTGCCGGGACCGCGGGGGACCAAAGCCCTCCCGGGAGGCCCCCGAAGCTCGTTCCATGAGGGAATTCCAGCATCCCCTAACGCCAGGGCCGGCTTTATTGATTTATCACGGCCGTGATTCCAAGCTCCAGCAGCTCCCTCTACGGGCTGGGAGCACCGGGAGGTGACTCAGCCTTTGGGATTGTTGCTCCTCTCCCTTGGTTTGGGATTGTTCCTCTCCCATGGTTTGGGATTGCTCCTCTCCCATGGTTTGGGATTGTTCCTCTCCCATGGTTTGGGATTGTTCCTCTCCCATGGTTTGGGATTCCTGCTCCTTCCATCGTCCCTGCTGTCCATCCCCATCCTTTGGCACCCCATGTAGGACAAACCCTGTCCCCAAATCCCCTCGGGCCTCCAAGGTCGGCACCTGTGTGGATTTAACCCCAAAAACCTCAGGCGGTGACGCCGCCCCCGAAGCCAAGGGACATCCACGCTCCTGGAATTTCTCATCCACAACAACAACGCGTCACGGGAGCGGGAGCAGCCCCGGGAGAGGCGGCTCTGGCTCTGCCCAGGAGCCCCGGGCCAGGGCGGGGCGGCTCCGGGGCTCCGGCCCCGGCTTCCTGTTTGCGCTGCCCGCAGCGGCCCCGCATGCCCGGCCCGGCCGTTCCCGCTGCCGGGGCCGTGCTTGGGAAGGGGTTACCAGGACACGCGCGGCACCAAAGGCAGCCGGCCGCGATGGCATCCCGCTAATTGCGGGGTGTCCTGGGGTTGTTGTGCTGGAGAGGAGCCGGGCAGGCAAAACACGGGGGGAAGGGCTCCAGAAAACTGGGAATGGCTTGGGATGAGGGGATCCGAAAGCTCTGCCACGGGCAGGGATGGTTCCAGCATCCCAGGCTGCTCCAAGGCCTGTCCGGCCTGGCCTGCGACGCTTCCGCTGGAGAGATCCCAGCACAAAAGTGTCCTAAGCTGGTGTTCCCAAAAACCACTTTTCCTCTGGAATTCCGGCAGTTCCACAGCCAGGGGAGCAGGGAAAAGGGACAGGCAGCAGTGCCTGGCTGCTGGGTCCAGATCCGAGGGCTCTCCGTGGCTTTCCGTGGATCTGGGAAGGGTTTTGTGGATCTGGGAAGGGTTTTATGGATCCCCAAGTGTTTTATCCCCCCCCAGGAACTGGGACTGCTCCAGGCGCTTCCATTGGTCCCCACCCATGGATCAATTCCCCTGGGAGAACCCTCCTCCTCCTCCTCCTCCTCCCCAGTATCCCTGGACACTTTTCCAGAGAAGAAAGTGAAATCAATCAGACTCCACGGCTCGGAACAGCTCATCCTGCCCCATCCCATTTCCCTCTTTCCCAGGCCAAACCTCCCCGGCTCTTCCCTAATTGCTGCATTTTCCATAATCATCTGCCAGAGGTGCCAGGAAGGCACCGGGCTCTGGGAGAAAAGTCCCCAGGGAATGATGCTGGGCTCGGAGCAGGGAACGGCTGCAGCCCAGGACATCCCTGATTGTGTCCTTGTCCCCCCCGGGAGTCACCTCGGCCAGGAACCCGGGGACAGCCGGCAGGTGTGAGGCAGCAGGAGCTGCGTTTGGGTTTGTTGACCCTGGGATAAATCGTGGAGCTGTTGGGATGGGAAGGGATTTCAAAGCTCATCTCATTCCACATTCCATGGGGCCCACGAGGAGCAAACCCACGTGGGAAAATCCCGCGTGGATAAACCCCGCGTGGAAAAATCCCGTGTGGATAAACCCCACGTGGAAAAATCCCGTGTGAATAAACCCCATAGGGATAAACCCCACGTGGATAAATCCTGCATGGATAAACCCCACATGGATAAACCCCACATGGTTAAACCCCATAGGGATAAACCCCACACGGATAAACCCCACACGGATAAACCCCACACGGATAAGCCCCACGGGGCCGGGAGCAGCTGGATTTGCTGGGAATGGCTCCGGAGGCAGGGAATGGGACGTTCCCGGCCGAGCCAGGGCCGGAGCCTCCTCAGGGAGCAGCCGCTGGAAGCGGCCTCTGGAGCCGCTGGGATCAGCGATCCCGGAATGTCACACCCGGCCCGGGGATGTCACACCCTCCGTAACTCATCGGGAGGGCGGGGGCAGGAACGGGGAGTTGAGCAATCCCAGCTGGTTCCTTTTGGGAAGAGTTTCAGCATTTGGAAATTTCTGACTCTTTCGGAAAGAAAACAACAACAACCCCCCCCCCCCAAAAAAGAAAAAAAAAAAAGAAAAAAAAGATGTTGGCGTTTCCCAAAAATCCAGAGCTGGATAAACAGCAAAGGGCAAATCCCTGTCCTGGTGCCGAGCACAAACCCGGGGCTGGCACAGGATTTTATTGGCTTTATTCCAGCAAAGTCTGGCCCAAACTCAGGGCCACTTCTGTTCCATAAATTTTCTTTTCTGGAATGATTTCTTCCCAAAAGTCAAGCGGGTTTGAAAAATATTTTCTTTTCGGCTTCTCAGCCATTCCTTCTTTTATTTTTTCTTTTATTTTTGGCATGGGGGGTGTTCTCACGGGCAGCTCCGGAGCTGCCTGGATCCCGGTGGATTTCCACAGGTTTTGGGCAATTCCCGAGGAAAGCTTTTCCCACCTGGAGATAAATTGTGCAGCTGAGGTCAGGATAAACACGGAGAATTCCAGGAATTGCCTCCAGCAGCCGGGGAGAAACTCCTGGGATAAGCAGATCCAGTGTGGGACGGGGGATGAAACCCTGGGATCGACGTTTCCAGCAGAAATGGAGGAGAATTCCCTGTCTGACTCCGAGGGATCTCCCCGGAACACAACGGGGATTTTGAACCCCCCTTGAGGAAGGAGCAGGCAGAAGAGGCCTCGGAGGGATCTGCAGGGACTGGAAGGCGCTGGAAGCTCCGAGATAAAAGGGAATTGTCCTGCTCCGGGTGAGGAGAGGCCCAGCCCAAGCACCCGGGGCTGGGAAGCAGCACAAAGGTGCAGGACGAGGTTTGGATGAATGGGACGTTCAAGGATTTAGGTGGGAATGGGGCAGGTTCCTTATCAGCTTTAATGTATGTGGGAATTGTCGGGGCCGGCGGAGGCTCCTGCGGCCTCAGATGTTCCAGCAGGGAATGTCTGTCCCTGGCGGCTCCCGGGGCTCCGTCTGCGCTCCAGGCCTGGAACTGGGCTCCCCAAATTCGCCCCGGCGCCTCCCTGGGCCAGCGCGGCGATCCCAGAAGGGCTGAGCTCCAAGGGGAAGGCAGGAGAGACGGAGGGATGTGGGAAAGGGAGGATTGGGAGCAGCACAAACCCCGAGTCCGGCTGGGAAATGTCCCTGGGACAATCCCTGGACCGGGACCAGCCTCGCCGGGAGCTCAAGGTCAGGACAGAGCCCAGGGATGCTGAGCAGGAGCAGCTTTTTGAGGAAAACCGGGGCAAGCTGGGAGCTGTGAGGCCAAGAGAGCCCAAGGGCTGTGGGGATGAGCTCAGCGGGGCTGGAAAAATCCCAGACTCCCTGGAGACCGCACAGGGCTCATCCCAACCCCGCCAGGAGGAGCGGGAAGGGAGCCCAAATCCCAAATCCCAAATCCCAAATCAATCCCAAACCCCTCTGGGGGCTGCCAGGACCCCCCCACTGCTGCCAGGGGGATGTGGGGCCCTCCCTGTCCCCCAGCAGGGCCGGGTGTCACTGCAAAGGTGTCGCTGCCACCATTGTCACTGTCACGGGTGTCACTGCCCAGGTGTCACTGCCCAGGTGTCACTGCCACCGCCGCCCCATCCTGTGCACAACGAGTTCCTGATGCAATTCCCGATGGATCCGCGGCATTCCTGGGCACGGAGTCACGGGGAGGCCTCTGGGAGAGGGCCCGGCGTGGGTGAGGTGTGTGGGGAGCAGGTCCCGGGGCTGGATCCACAACATCCTCCTCCCCCTCCTCCTCCTCCGCCTCCCGGGAGAAAGGGAGCCGAGGATTGGGAAAAGGGTGTTGGGTCAGAATCCTTGGAAAAAGGCAGAGGTTCCTGCTGCCCACNGCCACCGCCGCCCCATCCTGTGCACAACGAGTTCCTGATGCAATTCCCGATGGATCCGCGGCATTCCTGGGCACGGAGTCACGGGGAGGCCTCTGGGAGAGGGCCCGGCGTGGGTGAGGTGTGTGGGGAGCAGGTCCCGGGGCTGGATCCACAACATCCTCCTCCCCCTCCTCCTCCTCGCCTCCCGGGAGAAAGGGAGCCGAGGATTGGGAAAAGGGTGTTGGGTCAGAATCCTTGGAAAAAGGCAGAGGTTCCTGCTGCCCACGCCCGGGAGAGGGCAGGGACGCGGATTTGGCTTCGTCCAAGGCCTCTCTGAGCCGAGCGGAGGAAATCGGGAAATCCAGAAATCGGGAAATTGGGAAATCGCCTTGGGTTCATCAAACAGAATCCCAGAGGATTTGGGAACGGGGGAGGGACTCCCTGGGGTCGGATTCCGGAGCCTCAGAGCCTGGATCTGGTCCCTGATCCATCCCACAGAAACCACAGGAGTGGAGCCCCGGGAGAGCCGAGGCTGCCTCTGCCCAAGGACCAACTCCAATCGATGTTGGGTTAATTACGTACAAATTAATCTCATTAATCAGCCGTTAATCACAGCGCCCTGCACGGGGATCCCAAACCACCTGCAGCGCCCAAAATCCCTGCCTGGGGGTGCTGGGGACTCATCCCACGGATTTTCCAGCCCGGTTTCACCCCTGTGACCACGGGGAGTCTCCCCCAGACCGTTCCAGGGCCTTTGGCTCCCGCTGCAGCTCCTCGGGTGCCGCTGGAAAAACGCCCTGGGAGGTGCCGGGCCCCGAGCGCTCCGGAGAACCCGGTCCCACCTGGAAAAACCTGCTCCCATCTCCTGAAAATCTGGTCCCCACAAAGCCACCACGGAGCAGCTGCCGCCTGTCTGGACCCCGCGTGTCCCGGCCGGGGCTGCACCTTCAAAGTCCACCCCGAAAATGCCAGAGCCCTTCCCGGGTGGCAGATAAGGGGCGCGGGAGCGCCACGGGGAGCGACGGGCACGGGGACACTCGGCGGGGACGCGCGAGCCGCGATTCCAGCCCGGCGAGTCCCCGCCGGCTCACGCCGAGGTTTCTCCAGGGCCCTCTCCCCTTCCACGTCAGCTCCTGGATCCCTGCCCGGCCCAGGGACTGGCAAAGGCTCCTCGCGGGCCACCTGGAGCCAGGGGCAGGCACATCCCGCTGGGAAAAGCTCCGCTGGGACAGGGAATTGTCCTGGCTCGCCAAGAGCAGGGAAAAGAAACGGGAGAGAAATAAAATCCTGGGATGGTTGGGGTGGGATGGGACCTCTGAAGGCATCTGGGACGTCTGGGATGTCTCCAGGCAAAGGGGGAAGGGGATGGGTTCCTGGCCTGGAGTAATTCCAAACAGGGATCCGTGGGGTGGATGGGAAAGCTCCGAGGAGCATCCTCGGGTTGGGATCCTCCACAGCCTGGCCACAGAGGGTCAAGATTCCCTGGAATGACTGATTTGATTGCTCCTTTTCCTGCTTCCTGGGTGTTTTTCCCGTTCAAATCCTTCCCGTTCCAGGTTCTGGCTGCCAGGCCAAGGTGGAATTTTGGGAAGGAGCAGAAATTCCCGTGGAAAAGGGAGCAGGGTCTGGTTCACAGAAGGAAGAAAATCCATTGAGGGAATCCTGAATTTTATCATGGAATCCACGAGCCCCTCCCCACCAGGGCTGGGGGCAGAACATCCAGGGATTGCGGGAGAAGCAGGGCCGGGAATGGGATCTTAATTAGGGTTAATTAAAGGTTGCCTTGTCCAGGGTTAGGGAGACCCTGTGTGGAGAGCAGGAGCAGCACAGGCCCCGCGGATCCGGGTGGGAACGGCAGAGCCGAGGCTCACCTGGAACGTTCAGCAGCTTCCAAACCTCTGGGGAAAAAATCCAAGAAAGAAAATAAAAAATCATTGGTTTTTTGTGGGGGATGAAATTCCTGCTTAAACCCGACTTAATCCCAGGTTTAATCAAATGAAACCCAGATTTAATCACTCAGATTGACGGTTTTTCTCCTGGTTTGGATTTCTCATTAAAGGATGGGAATGGGAGAGAGGGAACAGCAAAGAGGCTTTATCAGGAATAAAATATTTGGCTTCAATTTAAAAAAATGGGTGAATTCCATTGTGTTTCTGGATTCTAATTTAAAAATGGGATTTTTTTTGGTGAGAAAGGTCATTTTGAACAGACACCCAAAGATCTTTGGGTGCGAGGAAGAGCCTGCAAAAGCACCAAAAACCCCAATTCTTTCTCATCTCACCCCCAAAATTAACATTTACTTTGGGGAAGAAAGAGGAAAACGGGAGATTCCACAATTCCCGCAAGGAGAGGACGCCAAACCCTGGTGGGATCCCAGGAGAGACAAAATCCCGGGAATTAAACCCAGCCTTGGAGCCGTTTGTGCTCGCAGCCCCCGGAGCCCTTCGCTCCCTGTGTCCCCTGGGATCCGCGCAGGGACGGGAGGGGATTCCTGGGAAGCTTTTGGGGCAAGATCCGGCATTTTTAACGCCTTTGTGCCCCGGCCCAGCGAGGAGCAGGGCTCCAGCCGTGGCTCAGCCCCGTGGCAGGGCCTGCCCGGGGACATTTGGGACGTTCGGAGCCTCCCCGGTGACACAGATCCCGCTCCTGACCCAGTTCCCCTCGGGATCACCGGGAGGGCCTCGCAAGGGCTTTAACCCGGAAAACTCCGGCAGCAGCCACAGAAATGCCAGGAAAAGGGGTCAGGGCTCCAGCAGGGCCTGGGATGGGCCCCTCAGGGCCTTCAGCCCCGGCGTGGAATGGGGCTGAGATTCCCAGTAAATTCCCAGTAAACTCCCGGTAAATTCCCTGTAAAATCCCAGTAAAATCCCAGTAAATTCCCAGTAAACTCTCGGTAAATTCCCAGTGAATTCCTAGTAAATTCCCTGTAAAAGCCCAGTAAATTCCCAGTGAATTCCCTGTAAATTCCCTGTAAAATCCCAGTAAACTCCCAGTAAGCTCCCAGTCAATCCCACAGTCAACAAAACCCCCCTGCAACACCAACAGTGGGATCAGGATGGGAATCAAGAGGGAAAAGCAGGAATTCCCCAAAACAATCCCAACCCTTTTCCTGGTCTGGGCTGGCTAAAATCGAGTTCTTCACAGCAGTCTGGGAATTGCCGTGGGAATAAACCCGGCATTCCCGAGCCCTTGGGCCCTGTCTCATCCCAGCCTCTTTCCCTTCCCGAGTGTTGATGTTAAATAAACTCTTTCTGGAATTATCCAGCACCGTAATTATTGGCAGATAATTGCCCGGAACGTCGCACGAGGGATCCTAATCCCAGATCCAAAATCGTTTCCGAACGGTGCCAGGTCATGGCAGCGCCCCAGGAAAACCAAATCCTTTCCTGCTCTGCAGAGCTCAGGTCACATCCCGGGTTTTGAGGAGCTCCAACCCCAGATTTCTCAGGAAAATATTGGGGAAAATCAGGATATTCCACCCCAGGGAGGATAAATTGTATTCCCGCTTCACAGACGGCCTCCAAAGCCAGGTTTCTCTGGGAAATATGGGGGAAAGTCAGGATATTCTGCTGCAAGGAGGATAAATTGTGTTCCTGCATCCCAAATGAGGGATCAGGGGAGGGAGAGGGCGCAGGGACCCCGAGCTCAGCTCCCAGGGGCTTGGGGACATCTCTGAACTGCCCGGGGTGAAGCCGGCGGCATTTGGGGCTCCAGAGCCCCGAATCCAGGGAATTTCGCAGCCCTTGGCGGCGGCCCCGTGCCGGCGCGGGGCCCTGGGGACACCGGGCTGTGTCAGCAGGACGAGTCCTGGCGCGAGGTGACAGCGCCGTGTCCCCGTGACATCAGCGCAGGCCCACGGAGCCGGTCCTGCCACGTGTGCCCGCGTTGCGCCAGCGCCGCCCGCGGGGACACCGGGCACGCCCG